>SKCR01029094.1:0-116290 GCA_019454045.1 Zanthoxylum bungeanum | reverse complement strand
GGAGTTGCAAACTACCTATATATTCTGATGGCATGTTTAATATTGTACTATATAAGAAGATAATAGCTGCAATGGTACTAAATTATTTTCAAGGTACGAGATCAAATCCCTATTCAAGTAGATCACTAGTCAAGACTTTGTTTGCAGCTTCGAAGGGATGGAATCCATACCAAAACACATATTCTGTGGCATTGGGGCATGTCTCGATGGATCTAGCATTACAGAGCACAGGGGGTTTCTACTGTTCCTGTTCCACACAAGCTCTTATTGACTCGGAAGATCCCTGTAATATAACTGCAATACCACCAGAGGACAAGAACAAATGAATCAGTCTCTGTACCAGTAATATATTCATATGGCTTTTAAGCTTGGTGGATTTGTGATGCTAATTGCATGTGTATACGTCATTTGGATATAAATGATCAAAATTAAACTTGTGCGAATGCTTTTAAAATCTGAAGTAAATCTTGTTTTGCTGGCAAGTGTAGAAAAGTGAGTTATCTTCTTTCTTCTTGTTGGTGGTGTGTTTAATTTATTTTATTTTAATTTTTTGCAGGAGTGGCTCATCTCATTCCTTATAAAGCAAACATTAGTGAATATATATATAAATATATTTTTTTTAAAGTAAAAAAATCTTATGAAAGCTTAAATTTGGAGGAAATACTTTTGTAGATCTTTTAGTTTACATTTTCTGCCAGCAAGCATAGTTTAAAATGCATGATAGTTTTGAATCTACTCATGTCATGAGAACATGGATTATTTATGCATGACATGCAGGCTAATTACTCGCAATCATCATATTCAGTTGAGTCTGCATCTGTGAAAATTGTTGAAGGTTATTACACTTGTTCATTCCTGCTACTTGTCACACTGCTTCATCAGATGATGTAAATGATCTAAAAGCTAGAACCAGAAGTTGCCAACCTGGATTTCTTCGTGCTTGGATTAAAGAAATAGATTTCCCTGCATAAATTTTCGTTATAAGTAAATTATGTAAGGTCCACGTGGGGTGTGGCTTGGTGGCAAATGGTTTAGGACGTGGTTGTCATGTCTTGGGTTCGAGTTCAAATGGTACATTTCTTGTAAGAGCTTGAGTCAGTCGGGGGGTTTTACCTACTCCGTTTAAGTTTGGGTCGGGTGATTTGGCGCAGGGTTTTAAACGTTTTCAAAAAAATAAAATGTAAGCTTACTATAAGTTTGCACTTTCTTGTGCATCTTACCCAATATTAGGGTGACAAACTGGGTTAAGATTTGTTTATTAGTTTGATTCGATTTATATAAAGAGAATATGGATTTCGAAAAATCGATTCGTTTAGTAAATGAAATAATTCTATTTAATTCGTTTATTAAACGAATTGAATACGAATTTGAACTCACCGACTTGTTTATTCATTTAGAATTAGTTTATAATTTCAATTTTTTTTGTTTTTGTTTTTTTTTAAAATCAGTTCAAGAAGTATTTTGATTTGATTCGTTTAACATTCGAAACAAATTTTATTCATCAATTCGCTATATTCTTAGTCTTCATACTTGCATCTACACTAATGCACAATACCTGGAAAGAGTTAAAATTAGTTGACATGCAAATGGACTCTTGAAAAAAAAAAACTCACTGTATCAAAGGATTGGTAAATTTGGACATTCATAAAAATAAATAAATAAAAAATATCGGCCATAATAATTATAAATAGCTCAACAGTCTTAATATTTCCCTACTGATTACATTAGCTCAACTAATAATCATAATAAAAAAAGTTAACAACTTGCGATTAGGATTAGGATTAGGATTAGGATTAAGATTAAGATGTAAATAACCAAATTAAGTCCAAATTCAACGTAATTAATTACTGATAATAATTAGAAGGCAGAAGAGGAGAGAAGGGCGATGAAACAGCAGGATTATACTCGTCGACATTGAAAAGATAGTTGCCCTCTGCAATCTGATGCTTATTGTTAGCCATTGATTTGCTTTCAACTGTCTCTTCGCCGGAGGCTTCAGTGATACCAGTGGAAACCTGCTTATTATTCCTGATGGCTTGTTCTCTTAGCATACATTTCAATTTCATAACCTACACACACAAACCATATATTTATTTATAGCCACTTTCATTTAATAAATAATGGGTTAACAAAATGATGTCATGTAAAAGAAAAGATCATTTTATGCGCGTGTGTGTATTTTCTTTTGAAAATGAAAAATCAAAAGCTTTCGCCGCGTGTTTCAACTTTTTTTGGTTTGTTATTCAAAATATATTCATTTTTTTGTCCTGTGTGCTACACATTGTAGCTTAAAGTGCTATGCAAAGTGTTGCGTGTTTATTATTATTGGTCTTTTGATAGTCGACCAAAAGCAAAGAAAAGTTGGCTTTTAAAACTTTGTTTATGATGTCTTCTTTATTGTCGCTCTTGTTGTACTTGTATCTAACAGATTTTAAAGATTAGCTTGAAATCATCCTTTTTTTTTTTTTTTTTTTTTCCATTTGTTAGCTAATGAAAGAAATTTATATTTATATGGGTCGTAACATATCAAATTAAAATAAGAAAGAAATAATACAAATAATGTAAAATAATATTGTAATAATTAGAATCGTAGTCTTAGATATCGTTTTCGTAATAAAAAGATATTATTTTCTTAACACCCTTCCCCCAAACTCAAACTGGTGACGAACGAATAAGCTTGAAATTGTATCTTGAAATCGAAGTTTGGTGTTGTGATTCTCTGACCACTAAAGAGTGTTTATGAGAGAAATTTTATTTCTATTACTACTTGAATAGAATTTACATTGATTACAAACTTTGTTATAAAAAATCTCACATTTCACTCTCTAAGCTCTCTTGACATGGAGCTTAAACACTTGTTGGGGATGCTAGAACTCTCAAATGAGAGCTCAATTTACAAGTAACGACTTGCCTACTAACTCAACTAAATTGGTGGAGTGGTTGCCATAATTGTCTACTAATTAAGTGGTTAAGGGTGGTTACACCAAAACCATTAATTGATTAATGGTGATTGTAATAAATTATTCATTCACAAATGCATGTTGGATTCATATCAATTCTCCACCTCTAACTGCATCCCAATAGATTGCCATCTAATAGTTATTCCGACTGTCTCTGCACAGCTCTAACTTATCTTGTGTAACCACCTTTGTTAACATGTTGGTTGTGTCTTTGCACAGCACAATTCACTGTGTCTCAGCACAATACTCTTATGTTGTCATTTTCTTCACCCATTTGTTCCTCAATGCCTTATTGTCTTGTGAAAAACTCTCTGGCTCCCCCTCATCAGTAAGCAGAATGTATTCGGATCCTAAATATCTGGTTTTTGGAATCATGTCTCGCTCAGATCTTCTTGTATGAGGTCCATTGGTTTCAGGAGGTTTGTCATCATCTAAATATGTGGATGATCTTGTAGAGCGAGTTGCTGCTCCATCTGCTCAACATTTTCTTCTCTAGCTTCCACTGCTCAACATCCTCATATGTTTCCTCTAGTTCTGCATTTGAAATATCATGCGCCCTATTTGTGACCAACTGTGCTAGTGCAGGGTCTGGATTTCTATCGGCATTGAAATTGAAATACATCTTGGGTTTTTCAATGTCTTGTATTGTCTAGTCTTCAAGAAACACTACATTATGTCTTTTGATGACCATATTTTCTTTCGGATCCCATAATATGTATCCAAATTCTTTATCTTCATAGCCTAGGAATATACATGGAGTAGTCCTTATATCGAGCTTCTGACTGTGCTCCTTGGATACATGTGCAATGACTAAACAACCGAATACTCTAAGGTGGGAGTATGAGAGATTCTTGCCAAACCACACTTCCTCCGAAATCTCAAAATTCAACGGTACATATCGTGATTTGTTGATTAGGTAGCAGGCGGCACGAACAGCTTTTCCCCAAAATGGCTTTAGCTACTTAGCCATACTGATCATGCTTCTGAATTTATCCATAATGGTGTAGTTCATTCTTTCAGATACACAATTATTTTGTGGGGTGTGTGGAACAGTTCTCTCATGTTGAGTGTCATGTCTCATGTAGTAGGAGTTGAACTATCTGGAACTGTACTCGCCTCCATTGTCTGTGCGGAGGCACTTCGGTTTCTTCCATGTTTCATGCTCTACCATGGTGTGGAACAGCTTGAACTGATCTATGACCTGATCCATTGTCTTCAGGAAATACACACATACTTTCCGAGAAACATCATCAATGAAAGTCAAAAAATATTTATTACCACCCAGTGAATCAATCTCTAAGGGACCATACACATCAGAGTGCACCGGACTAAGCAACTGTGATCATCTATTTGAAGATAAATAAAAGAGACTATGTGTTGCTTACCAAACAAACAGTGGTTGCAAGGACCTAGTAAATCATCCTTGGTAAGCTTCTTCTTGGTCAGGGTAGACAACCTTCTCTCACTCATGTGACCGAATCTCTAGTTCCATAGATTTTAATAAGCCTATTTTTCAGCTACATTGAGGCTGTCTGCACAAATCTTCACATAAGTCTTGTATAAAATATCGTAAATATGTCATCGGGCGACCACCATGGCACATTTTATCATTCTCCATGTATCATTTCTAAAGTGACTAACATAGCCCTTTCAAGGGCTATCCCCGAGATTACATTCAGCATAAGTTCTGGAACATGCAAGACATCCTTCAAGGTTAATGTACACCCGATATTTGTTTGCGACTGAATATTCCTACTATCATAGAGGAACTGACATTTCACATCTTCATTGAACCAAAGTCTCATACTTTGTATGTTGTGAAGAAATCTATGTGATGAGTGACGTGGTAGGATGCTGCAGTATCTACCACCCACTCAACATCTTGGGTTGCGGTGTGAAGGCTTGTCTTTTCTTGCATTGAGCATATGTCTACATCTTATTTGACAACTACTAGTGTCTCTCATTCGTTATTCTTCGATTAGAAATTACTTTGGCCCTGCTCTCGTTGCAATTTTCGGTAATTATTCTTTAAGTGGCCTTCTATGCCACAATGGTAGCACTTATAGGTATGCATCCTTCCATCTAAGGATCTACCTCTAGTTGTGCTTCTGCCTCTCCATCTTTCTCTTCATCAATGTCTTCCTCTAGTATCTCTGATGAAGGCTTTTGTCTCTTCTGAGCCAACATCTTTTCTTCTGGACTCTTCATTCGACATGGCATCTTTTACCATATGCATGATAAGTTTACCTCTTGGAGTCAAATTGGTAGAGTAACCACCAATGTCTCTCAACTATCAGGAAGAGAACTGAGTAGTATGAGGACTTTTACTTCATCTCTCAGCTTCATGTCTACTGCAGACATCTGATTCACCATGCTCTGGAACTCATTGGTGTGTTCTGCAACGGAAGTTCCACTCCGTAGCTTCAAATTCACCAAACGTCTCATTGACATGGTTGTATTCCGAGCAGTCTTGGCCTGATACATGACTTCCAGCTTCATCCATATTTCGTAAGTAGCTATATCATATGCTACGTGGTGGAAGACGTTGTGGGCGATCCACTGTTTAATCTGTCTGAGAGTTCTACTGTTGAGTTTATTTCAGTCACTCTCTTTGACAAAATCTGGTCTCATTCCCTTCTCCTCAATCATATCGAACAGATCCTTAAAGTATAAATAATCTATCATCTGAGGCTTCTAGAGGTAGTAATTGGTTGTCGTTAGCTTGATCATCATCAGAAGATGAATCTTCCATTTCCATTTAAGTTTATAGTTTAAAATAAAAATAAGACAAAATTAGGGTAGACTTTCACAGATCAGAGGTCACCATTACGTCTGAAACGGTCGAAAATGGTGGATTTGACTATTCGTTGGTCTAAATCCGACACACGAGTCAATTTATAAATTTTTAAAATTTTAGGGGCTAAATTATAAATTATAAATACTTTAGGGGGATCAATGAAATTTATCAAGACCGTTGATGTGGAAGACACGTGGCTACTGATGCAGCAGAAATGGGACCGACTTGATTATGTGGTCGCTGACATGGCGAACATATGTCGATGACGTGGCAACTAACGTGTCAGACTCATTGTTGATGTGGCTGCTGACTGTGCACTAACTCTATGCTGACGTAGGTGCTGATATGGATGCTGACGTGGTCGTCTTCAACCTTTGAAAGCGTGTGACGGTGCATGATGCGCATGGAGCGCGTAGGCATCTCCATAGTCTGCGCGTGCGGCGCGTCTGGCTTGCTCTGTTCTTTGTTTAATCACCAAAAAATTCCACCGTACTCGTCTCAACATGAACAAGTTGATGGTGTGCTCATAATTGATTTTTGAGAATTTTCCTGAAACCTAAATTTTTCAAACCGAGTTCCGTTCTTCGGCTTTTCGACCCTCAAAACTACTGATACCATATGTTGTGATTCTCTGACCACTGAAGAGTGTTTATGAGGAATTTTTTTGAATAAAATTTACAATGATTACAAACTTTGTTATAAAAAATCTCACATTTCACTCTCTAAACTCTCTTGACATGCAGCTTAAACACTTGTTGGGGATGCTACAACTCTCAATTTATAGGCAATGACTTGCCTTCTAACTCAATTAAATTAATAGAGTGATTGTCATAATTGTCCACTAATTAAGTGGTTAACGTGATTACACCAAAACCATTAATTAATTAATGATGGTTGTAATAAATTAATTATTCAGAAATGCATGTTGGAGTCTTTAAAATTGGAGATTATTGATGAGTTTTAACTTACGAAGCCTGAAGGGAGAGCCAAAGTCCAAGTGGGAACCGAATCCCAAAAAAAAGCCAAAACTTGAAAAAGAAAACCGAAGCCAAAAAGAGAGCCAAAGCCCAAAAGGATAGTCGAAATACGAAAGGAGAGCCGAAACACGAAAGAAGAACTGAATCACGAAAGAGAACTGGAACGAGTCGAAACCCAAAGGGAGAGTCGGAACTCAAAAGGGGAGCCGAAACCCGAATGATTTACCCATGATTTGACTTATTATTAAGGACTCTAAAACTATGAAAATTTGAAAGAGAACCCCATGATATAGAACCTAAAATCAAAGGTGTCTCGAAGTTTCAAGAAATTTGAAACCAAAGCAAAAGAGAATCCATAAAAAATAAATCAATCCAAAAATCTCTAACAAGTTTCTCCGGGTGTGCTTGCCACTTGAAAGTGAAGCAACCAACCATCAAAGCATATGAGGCATGATCAATCGGACAAAATGAAGAATGGGAAGACTTGACACGTAAACACCACAATCCATCACCAACCAACTGCAATAGTGATGATAGGCAAGAGCAATTATGGGTAAAAAAATTACTGAATATTGCAGCAATGTTGGAGACGACTAAGAATATTGGAACAGACGTGTAAGTGATGGTGACGGTAGCAGTACGCAGCACAGCTAGTGCTTTTGATGATGAGACATCCAAGTGAACCCTAATCCAATGCAGCAGACAGTGAGAGAAGACCCGGCGATTTTGAGGAATTAGGTTTTCTTGAATTGGGGAATTTCAGCAACAGAGGCAAGGTGGTGTTTGAGATTCACATGCCAATGGTACCCGTGCTCCCCACACGCCGATTAAAACCAGAGAGCGAAATTAGAAAAATCGTAACCTAATGTCTCATATCATATTAGATAATACGGACATTTATGTAGGCAATATATCAAATTAAAATAAACGTACAACCTTTTTTTCTAGTTAAGAAATGCTCTTTTTGGTGTCAGTTAAACAACTGATAAAATCTCTTGAATGGTAGAAGATATTCGAAGTTCAAATCCCTTGGAATATAGTTTTTAGTTGTTCTAGCCTATGCTAAGAAATACCCTAAAAAAATGGGGGAAAAAAGAGGAAAATCAGAATATGTGTATGAAATAACTATGGAGGGACAAAGAAAGAAAGCAAGAAAGGTATAGCTATAGGTTTTTGTACAAACCTCTTCTTGGAGCATTAGTTTCTCCCTGGAGACAGCATCATATTCTTGTTTAAGGGAATCATAAAGGAGCTCAAGCTTCTTAGACTTCCACCTAGCACGCCTATTTTGAAACCAAACAGAAATTTGTCGAGGCTCAAGTCCAAGTTCCCTGGACAGCTTCATTTTCCTGTCAGGATCCAGCTTTATTTCCTCTTGAAAACTCATCTCCAGTAACTCTAGCTGATCATTTGTTAATCTCTTCTTCCTCTCTTGACAACTACTGCTGCTGTATCCATACTGAATATTCTTTTCCATTATTGATTCTCCTGGAAGCAACCCAATTGATGATGATGCATGCATATGCTTCATCTGCTCCATACCTAAAAAGAATCATTAAAATATCATTAGTAAATGAAACATATAATTATATATGCACCAAAATGGTAATGGGCCATAAGTAAATCAAAGGAAATGCAAAAGGGTACTAAGTCATTACCTGGAAACTGGTCATAGTTGTAGAGGACGTCAAAAGAAGTTTCAGATCTTGGAACAAAGTTTCTTAAGTTGCCACTACTCCAATTCATTTTGACTTCTCTTCCCTCAAACAAAATAAATCTCTCTATATAATAGATGATGAGTGAAATTAATGGACCACAAATAGATAAAGAGGCAAGCTAGTTAAGTTAAAGGCGTGGCAAGAAATTGTCCAGCAATGGTTGTTACTCAATGTGTCTCTTTTAGGGGTGCAACTTAGTAAATACATGAAGCTTCTCTCTCTATGCAAAGACTTTGAAGACCAAAAAATGACTAGAAAGATAAACAGAGATAGTGGGATCATATATCATATGTCTCAATCTGGTCCCATCGGCTCAAAAAAAAAAAAAAAAACTATAATATACAACATAGGAGCAGCTAAGTGGGTGGGACACTCGACATATTTTCTAACAAGCAGTATATAAAAACCTGACCACTGTCACTGTTCCAAAGAAGAAGAGGCTTCAAGATCAGGCACTCACAGCTCATGTTATTGTTTCACCGACCAGCTTTAATTAATTAACTTGCAGAAATAACAGAAGAAGCAATTAAAGCTGTTTTTGGGATGCAATTCAATGTTTGTGGGGGTGATTGCAGAGGGTTTTTTATTATGTTTGTATATATGTATGTATTACTTGCTAATTAAAGAAAAATGAAATAAGACACGACTTTACCAATTTGCCATGCACTGTGCCCATATTACCGATAGAGATGAGACACTAGTCACTGCCTGCGGTTATCTCTATTTCTCTTGTGCATTAACTATGTTATTTATTCTGAATTGATGATAATAACACTTCATAGTAATGATGAAGAAACCACTGATAAGCGTTTAATATAGATACATTTCTCGCCCCTTTATCTTAATACTTTCTGTATTAGTTCGAATTGTATGAGTGTTTTGATGTGTTTTGCAAGTTAAAATTATATCACTACTCAAACGGACTTAACAGGGGATGAATTGGAAAATACGGAGAAGAGTTTAGTTAAATTTCGAAGACATCCCGCTCCTCCAGATGCTGGAAGCGCTTTGCGACACGCGGCTTCAGAAAAACGAGGTAGAGAGCAGAAAGTTGGGCCCGTCGCAAAGCCCATGGTGGCGCTCCGCGACACGCCAATCATCAACAAGAAGCGTCACGCGCGTCGCAATGCAGAAGACGTCCACAATTCGTCACGAACTCTATTTTTTATCAGGAAAGATAAGTAATAGTTCGTCCCAAAACCTAAAATCAAGCCTCATAACACAATTTTGGAGTCTAAAATCATAGAAAAACGCATAAAGCAAGGCAGGGACAAGTGGCAAAATGAATCAACGAATCGAATCAAAATGTGATTGATTCGTATTCGATTCTTTTATGAAATGAATTCTAATATCAGGTTTTGTATTCGATTCGTTATTAAATGAATCGAATTCGAATATTCGTTTAGTTATGATATTATTCAATAACATAATTTACCATAATTTATTGACATTAATTATTCATATATATATATATATATGAAATATGTAATTAATATATTTACTAAAAATAACTCACTAAATATAGAAAATATTATTTTTTTCTATGGTAATTAGCCATAATTTCTCGAATCTTAATTGAAAAATAATAATAACTAGTAAAAGAAAATAATAAAATGAATCCTAAACGAATAAATGAATCAATGAGATTAAATTCATATTCGATTCGTTTAATAAAGGAATTGAATCGAATTGTTAAACGAATCTATTTTTTCAAACTCGTATTCGCTTTAAAGAAAATTGAATTAAAAGAACAAACGAACTACCCCTAAGTGCTATAGTCGATACTAAAGTTTGAAGACGAAGACTGCAAACGAGAGTTCTTTATTCCCTTCACTCTCTACTTTATCCCTTATATGTTCTGGCTTTGTAATTATGATTAGCCCATTTTTATTGATTATCATGAGTAGCTAAATCGTCACTCTATGATTATAATGGATCTTAAGCATGTTATTTAATTAACTTGCATATTTTTATTCATTTTTATTTTTTATTTATTATTCTATGTGTTTTGATGCATATTTTATTTGTCTGTCCAATTATAGAATAGTCATGGTAAATCTTAGGAGCTCTAAGGAGGGAATTTGGGTTAGCCGTGGGAATAATAATACGTGATCTAGTTATACTGAATAGATTTCCCTAAATAATAGAAGTATACTTGCAGGACATGCGTAGCTACTATTAGAACCTAACCTTAATGAATTTGGTTTAAATTAATTAATATAGACATATAGTTAATTTGAATATATTTACCTGACTATCGAAAAAGGCTTGTAGATAGTTTAGTGTTCTAGATTAATAATTCGTAACAATCATATTGAATGAAAAATGCATGAACCTATTGCGTACATGCTTAGAAGAAGTTACAACCATAGGTTTTCTATATTATAAGATTTCCCAAAGTTTGTTAATTGTTTCTTATTTACTCTTCAATTCAATCAGTTAAAACAACTCTCTTTCTCAACCGATAATTTTGTTTAAGTTAAATATGTTAATTTTAGTAGTACTTGAGCGATACGGGCATTTGCATGCGGTAATAAAAATAGGATCAAGTTTTTGGTGCTGTTGCCAAAGTCTTATTATATTTTTCTTTATTAATATTAGAAAAAACATTGTACTTACTTAGCTAAACACCATTAATTTTCTTTTTTATTTTTTTTTTGTTTTTGTTTTGATTTCAGGCGTCATGAGCGACCAACAGCATAAACCACATGAAGTAGTAGCACCAATTCGAGATAGGATGATACCAATCATTGACAGACTTATATCATGTATCGTCCCACAATCCATTTAGGCCAACTCGCGCAACATCAAGACCTATATTCAAATGATATAGTAATCATTGCAGTTTGAGGGTAGCCGAATGGTAATCCTAATGCACAGTTGCGTAATTTCCTGAAAATATGCAGTACTTTCAACTTAAACAGAGAGGCAGAAGAAGCAGTCCGATTGTGAGTTTTCCCATACTCATTAAAGTATACAGCGAAATGGATGGCTCCAGTCATTACTAGCGGGATCTATCACTAATTGGCATACTTGACCACTAAGTTCCTTACCAAGTATTTTCCTATCGCCAGAATAGCAAAGCTATATAATGATATCACATCATTCACGCAATATGATTCAGAGTCCTTATACGAGGCATGAGAGATATATAAAGTCCTGCTTCACAAATGTCTGTAGGATATTACTTTCAAATGCACAGCGGAAATGGCTAAGGCACCTAGATCGACCTTGAAAAATTTCTTATCTTCTCCTTTCGCTGAGACTAAATCCTCCAACTCTTGGTGACCGGATTCCTCCTTGTTTTGAAGATGATCCACTTTTGGAAAAGCTCTCGAACAGTCCACTTGTGTGTAAATGAATTGAAACAGAAAAATTACTAACACTTGGTAAATATTTCCTTGGAGATCCGATGCGTGGATCAACCACATGATCTTCCGAACTATGAATCGAAACTAACAAACCGAAGTGTGGGCTCCACTCACAAAGATTAATCTCTAAACTCTTTAGAGAGTTAAGTTGTCATAAATTATTTTGGCTTATGAAAACTCTCTCTCAACACTTGAGCAAATTTGATTTTCTCTCAACACTTGATGAAAATAAAATTCTGGATTTTCTTTTTTGTAACTCTCTCACAACTCTTGCAAGAATAGTAATCAATTATTCTCTCACAACTCTTGTGTAAAATACTTGATAACCTTCAATCTCTCTCTACTCTTCAGTGGAAAAAAAAATCAGGATTTTTATTCTTTCAACAAGCCAACCACCTTTGTCATTAAGTCACTAATATTTTTCTTGTAATGGTAAACAAACTAAAGTTGAGACCATATCAAAGCATAAGAAGTGAACCACTCATGAAAAAACAATCATACCTAACAAACAAATTATTTGAGGGTATGATAAACCATATGGTCTTGTCTCCAAGACAATTTAAAGATCATTATCATAATAATGATGCAATTACCTTAATTATGATATAATAATAATCTCATAATTATTACTAACTTGATTATCTCATAATCACAATTTGATTATCTCATAATCAAATAATTCTAGAAAAATATTATATTAAACACATTTAATATGGTTTTCATTTTGAAAAATTACATTATTAATCTTATTAATAATATATAAATATTATGCGAGCATATAATTAGACAATCCAAATATATTAGGTTTTCTACAGTTAATCGAGGTAGCACGGGGACCAAATGAACCTACTGTTCCGAGCTCCAATAATCTTGAAATATTAATTAATCTCATTAACTAAATATTTTGAATTATTAACTTTGCGTTATTCCACTAAAAACTTGAAGTTGCACTCTCGTTGCCGTAGATGGAAAATAATAAGCCGAACAACTTCGGGTCCATTTATATAGTCATTGCATATGAATTGGCCCTTCATGAATATTTCATAATTAGAGCCGGGTTATAAGTCTTTTATGTCCCTCTAATTATTTTATACCTTAAGTACCATTGATTCTTTAATGAATAATTAATTCATAAATATTATGAATATTGATATTTCTATTCATAATAGAAAGACTTGAGCGCTCTAATTTTTCAAACACCGAATCAACCCTTAAGAAATATACTCTTCTACTTCTCGTAAGAAGGAGTGAACTCCATGTCTATGTAAAATATTCTCAGCCACACAACAAATCATATCCCCAAAATACATAGTTATTGACCAGGACTGCTACACCAACCTCATCTTAGTAAATCAAAGGATATAACCTTCCATGAAGGAGTTCGAAGTACACTCAGGATTAAGATCAATCCATATATGTCCATCTAGTAGAAAAAAATGAATTTCTTCAGTTAATGAATATTATAAGATATTCATTTCTATCTAGGTCTAGTCCTATATGATCACATCATACAAGGTGCCTCCTTTCTCATGTCACTACATAAACGATCCCGGATCAAGGTCGTTATACAAGTATAAAATGGACCGTAGCTATAAATAAACCACAAAAAGCACTCGTTTTACTTGCTCTCTATGGACTATTTTAAATTATTAACTTTAGACTTAAATCCTCTTGTGAATCACTCATACACTAAGTCTTAAAGCACTTGAGTAATCAAGGGTAAACAAAACAACTTATAATATGCGATTAAAATCAATCAATTTGATAAATGAATAATGTTTCAACAAATAATTCTGTTTATATTACATGAAGCTATAGAGCATAAATATCAATAATCTCCCACTTGGACTAGAGCAAATGGGACATGTCATGTAATCCTAAACCCTTTAGATGACCTTTAAAAACTTTAGCCGACAAGGTCTTTGTAAACGGATCAGCTAAGTTCTCTCTATATACTTTCACCTCTTGTGGCTTCTTGGTTATTTGGAATTCGCCACTGCACTATTATTATCACAATAAAGTATGAGTGGTTTATAAATATCTAGAATATTTTCCAGATCTCCCAAGAATTTACGAAACCAGAATGCTTATTTAGCTGCTACATATTCAGCCTCTATAGTGGAATCAGCAATATAAGATTACTTTAAACCCCTCCATATAATGGCCTCACTACTTAGGGTGAACACTGATCCAGATGTAGATTTCCTAGAATCGATATTTATCTAAAAAAACAGAGTCTGTATATCCTATAAGGATCATATCGTCACCAGAATATACAGGCATATAATTTTTCATTCTTTTAAGATACTTGAGAATATGTTTCACTATCATCCAATGATCCAGTACTGTATTGGCCTAAAACCTACTGACTACTCCCACATGTCCGGTCTCGTGCATAACATAACATACTTGAGACTTCCAACTATTGAGGCATATGAGATATGTCTCATTTCCTCAACTCATTGAGGTGTCTTAGGAGACTGTTCCTTCGATAAATGAATTTCATTTCTGAAAGTCTTGGAAATCTACATTCCAAATCGCATAAGAAATCTTGTCGATATAGGATGTCACAGTCACCTCTTGCGATCCCGAATTATCTAGACCCTAAGTATATAGCTTACCTCTCCCAAATATTTCATTCAGAATTGGTTAGCTAGCCAAATTTTCCCGTCGGATAATATCTTTACATCATTCGCAATGATTAAAATATCATCGATGTACAACACGAGAAAAACCACCCTATTATCAATGATGCGCTTGTAGAAACAAGGCTCGTCGATGTTCTGCTCAAAATTACAAACTTGATCGTAATATCAAATCTTATGTTCCAAGATCGAGGTACTTGCTTAATTCCATAAATGGACCTTTACAGCTTGCAAACTTTTTGCTCCTAACCTTGGTTATGAACCCATTTGGTTCTACCTTATAGATATGCTCATCAAAATTACCATTCAAGAATGCAGTCTTGACATCCATTTGCCAAATCTCATAGTCATAATATTTGGCAATAGAAATAAGAATGCGAATGGATTTTAGCATGACTTCTGGAGAGAAAATCTCCTCATAGTCGACTCTCTCTTTCTACGTATAACCCTTTGCCACTAGCCTAGCCTTGAAGGTTTGTACCTTCCCATCTACTCCACTTTTTCTCTTATAGATTCACTTGCAACCTATAGATTTTACTCCATCACACGAAGTTGAAAAACAGACCGGCAAGAGTATAAAGACATTACGGTCGGACCGTGGTGGCGAATACTTGAGCAATGAGTTTATAGATTACTTGAAAGAATATGGTATTCTTTCACAGTGGACTCCTCCTGGAACACCGTAATTAAACGGTGTATCCGAACGGAGAAACCGAACTCTGTTGGACATGGTAAGGTCTATGATGAGTCGCACTGAGCTACCTATTTCCTTCTGGGGATATGAATTAAACAGTGCAGTTCTTATTTTGAATAAGGTTCCGTCAAAGTCTGTACAACAGACACCATATATATGGACAGGAAAGAAACCGGGTTTCTCATTCCTAAAGATTTGGGGATGTTGGGCATACGTCAAACGTTTGGAAGGTACCAAACTTGAGCCCAAATCGGATAAATGCCTATTCGTAGGATATCCTAGGGAAACCAAAGGATATTACTTCTATCACCCATGAGAGAACAAAGTATTTGTTACTCTACATGCGGTTTTCCTTGAGAATGAATTCCTAAATACAGTGGTAAGTGGAAGGAAAGTAGAACTCGATGAAAATCAGAGTGATACTGTTCCAGGCATAGAATCCTCAACGGAACAAGGACAGTCCATCTGGGATGAGACTGTACCACAATCTTCTATTACACAAGGACCGCGTAGGTCGGAGAGAGTCAGGAACCAACCTGAGAGGTATGGGTTTCTGATCTCGCCTCATGTAGATATTAATCTCATTGAGGAAGACGAACCGGCTACGTATGAGGAAGCGATACAAGATATCGATTCCGCTTTATGGCAAGAGGCCATGAAGTCCAAAATAGATTCCATGTATACCAACCAAGTTTGGACACTGGTTGATGCACCAGAAGACGTAAAGCCTATTGGATACAAATGGATCTTCAAGAAGAAGACCGACATGGAAGGCAACATACAAACGTACAAAGCTAGACTTGTAGCGAAGGGGTATCGTCAACGACATGGTGTCGATTACGATGAAACTTTCTCACCCATTGCCATGATTAAATCCATTCGGATAATACTTGCTATTGCTGCATATTTCGATTATGAGATATGGCAGATGGACGTTAAAACCGCTTTCCTTAACAGAAACCTTTTGGAGGATGTTGATATGCAACAGCCTGACGGTTTTATCGTGCCTAGATTTGCAAACAAGGTTTGTAAGTTAAATCGGTCCATTTATGGACTGAAGCAAGCATCGCGGTCATGGAACCAACGTTTTGATGAGATCATAAAAGAATATGATTTCATTCAAAACGAGGATGATCCTTGTGTATATAAGAAGGTTAGTGGGAGCGCATTGACATTCATTGTCCTTTATGTTGACGATGTATTGCTTATGGGCAATGGCATTCCCATGTTAACATCGGTGAAAGCTTGGCTTTCATTAAAATTCTCCATGAAAGATCTGGGAGAAGCAGCCTTTATTCTAGGAATAAAGATCTACAGGGATAGATCTAGAAAGCTGCTTGGACTCTCCCAGAGCACGTACATTGACAAAGTATTGAAAAGATTTAACATGGATCAGTCCAAGAGGGGACTGTTACCAGTGTCACATGGCATCTCTCTATCTAAGGACATGTGTCCTAAAACTCAAGATGAGAGAAACAGCATGAGTCGGATACCGTTCGCCTCGGCAGTCGAATCGATCATGTATGCCATGATATGTACACGGCCTGATGTCTCGTATGCTTTGAGCATGTGTAGTCGCTATCAGGCCGATCCAGGTGATGGTCATTGGATGGCAGTTAAGAACATCCTTAAGTATCTTAGACGAACTAAGGATGCTTTCTTAATTTATGGAGATGGAGAACTTGAGGTAACTGGGTATACCGATGCAAGTTTCCAAACAGATAAAGACGACTCTAAGTCCCAATCCGGGTACATATTTTGTTTGAACAACAGAGCAGTAAGCTGGAAATCTTCCAAGCAAGAGACTGTTACCGATTCAACAACAGAAGCGGAGTATATTGCTGCAGCTAAAGCAGCAAAAGAAGCAGTTTGGATCCGTAAATTCCTAATTGGATTAGGAGTAGTTCCGTTAGCAGCTGAGCCCATTGCATTATTGTGTGACAATAACGGGGCTATAGCACAGGCTAAGGAACCACGGTCTCATCAACGATCCAAGCATGTTCTTCGACGTTTTCATCTGATTCGTGAGATCATACATCGTGGCGATGTGAAGATCGAGAAGGTCGCATTAGATGACAGCATTGCAGACCCGCTAACGAAAGCTATTTCACAGCAAAAGTTTGAGAAGCACATACATAGTTCAGGAGTTAGATGCTTGAGTGACTGGCTATAGGCCAAGTGGGAGATTGTTAGACAATTATGACCCATAGTGTCACTGTTTGTAAAAGACATTGTGTTTTTGTACAAAATTGACTATGTAATATTGAAATTGCCTTTTATCATTTCGTAATTTATTTACTTTGATATATAAATGGTAAAAGTCCATATGATTAGTTCCGGATTGAGATGATATGAGACAGTATCAATCCATAAAGGTTTAGTCATTAAATATCCCTAGTCGTAGTATTATCGAGACTGGACATCGATAATGCGGAATAGACTAGTATTGCACTTATGCGCGTTGTGAGGGCATAACGGCATAGTTCTAATATGTTTAAGTATAAGATACTTATGCAAGTGCGATAGGAGGTTGTGTTTTTACCGATGGTACGGAAAATAGCTTCGCTCTGGATAGACCCCGCGGAATCCCATTGGTAGTATGTATATGTGTCTATGGGAGTCCGCGTCAGGGTAGATGTATTTGGTCTTAACCTGAGACTTACATCGCTAATACTTGTGACAATCGGTAAACTTTGGTTTTGGTCGTCCAGGGCTTTAACAGGTTCTGTGTACGCCTCTATTGGGTTTATCGAGAATCGTAGTGTATTGGATGTGATGTCAAGACGGAAGTATCACTCCAGACATATGGAGATGATGATCACGCAGGGATTCATAACTCGTTCTCTATTGTGTTGCAACCATCGGGATAATGTGACAAGGTCATGATTATCTGATTCAAAGAGACTAGTTGTTTGATATCCGATATGTGCTTCGTACGTGGCATACACTATTCCAGCCCTAGGCCTAGCACGTGACATCTGATACTGGATCATAATACGAGATACTAGGTATTCTACGTCTGACATAGATTATATATTCCAGTAAGAATATTTCTGGAGAATTGGGTAGGCACGGTGCTTTGCTCGAAGCCAACCATGTCTTGTAAATCGGTAAGCACGTATACGGGGTACTCACTTTATCGGATAGTCCGATAACCGGATTTACTGCCAACATATCCAGAGATCTCTTGGGTCGCTTCCTAAGGATTCACCGATGACAGTTGACTTAAATTAGAATTAATCTGGGATTAATTTAGAGAGAGAAAATTAATTTGGGATTAATATGGGCTTTATTTAATCTGGGATTAAAAGTGTTCAGTAGAGAAAGAACGCGATTAATTTGGAATTAATCGGTAAAATAAATTTAATAGTTAAATTTGATTTTTCTATTTAATTTATTCAATTGGGCTAAAATTAATATATCAGATATATTAAAATGGATTGGATTTCATTACGAGATTAAAGTCGGACTTTAATGCGAACGAACGAATTAATTTAGAATTAGTTCGTGAACGACGTTCGTAATATATTTGTGAGGCATCGTCATTTAATTAAATTAGATTTAATTATTTAGCGACGAAGGTTCGTTTAATCGGATTAAACAGAACCGAGCCGCAGTAAATGCCCGTAGAGATATTTGAATTTCAGATTCAAATATTTGGAGCCAAAGTGTGGTAGGTGTTCCCACCACACAACTACCTTGTTTTGCTTTTTGAAAACCATTTACCAATCTCTACCTAGTTTTGGGTAAAAGGTGAAATGGTTTCACTTTAGGGTAAATGACAAAAGGCTTCTCTACAACTTTTGGAACACTTAACAAAATCAAAACTTGAAACCCTAAATGCTCAAGGCTTGGCCGAAAATACTCCCCCCCTCCTCTCTTTGATTTGTTTTTCAAATCAACAAAAGCTAGCACTTTGGAAGTGAACAAAGGTGATAGGGAATTACTCAAAAGCTTGGAATCATCCAAAAGCTTGGATCTTGGAGATCTTGATCTCAAATTTTTTTAAAGCTCTATAACTCATTGTAAGTCTATTCCGCACCTTATAATGATCATATCTATTGTTATTCATGCTTATTAGATCCTAATAATGTTCTAGGAACACTAACATCTTATACTTAACTTGGGATGGATTACTCTAAATGGTCATTGGGAATTCACAAAGGGATGAAAGAAAATCTTCTCTTATACTCTTGATGAAACTCTTGGCCAAGGGGGTAAAGTAGAGAGTTATTATTTTCTTTCTTCTTTTAGTCCTTAATTTGTTTACATATTTGAAGAAAATCTTTGAAGTTTTGGGAATTTTCTAGAGAAATGGAGGAGTTGGGCCTAAATTTCTAATTTTTATTGGGCCTAGAATTGGGATAAACCCTTTCTAATTTTTTTTATCATGGCCCATATATTGTCTTAAGGCTAATTGGGCTTGGCTTAAGGTCGATCCACTAAGTCGTCTCTAGAATTTCCGCTAATATTTGGAAATTTTTTTTATCAAGTTACTACATTTAGTAGAGTTATGAAATTTTGAGTCGTTATAATTATTAATCTTATTAATAATAAATAAATATTATGTGAGTATATAATTAGATTATCCAATTATATTAGGTTTACTACAGTTAATCAAGCTAGTACAAGGACCAAATGAACCTACGGTTTTGAGCTCCAATAATCTCGAAATATTAATTAATCTTATTAACTAAATATTCTGAATTATTAACTTCGCGTTATTCTACTAAAAACTCAAAGTTGCGCTCTCGTTGCCGTAGATGGACAATAATAAGCCGAATAACTTCGTTGTCCATCAATATAGTCATTGCATATGAATTAGCCCTTCATGAATGTCTCATAATTAGAGCCGGATCATAAGTTTGTTAAACCCCGCTAATTATTTTATACATTAAGTATCATTGATTCTCTAATGAATAATTAATTCATAACTACTATGAATATTAATCTTTCTATTTGTAATAGAAAGACTTGAGCGCTCTAATTATTCAAGTATCGAATCAACCCTTAAGAAAGATACTATTCCAATTCTCGTAAGAAGAAGTGAACTCAATGTCTATGTAAAACATTCCCAGCCACACACCAAACCATTTCCTTAAAATACTTAGTAATTAGTCGGGACTGCTACACCAACCTTACCTTAGTAAATCAAAGGATATAGCTTGTCATGCAGGAGTTCGAAGGATACTCAGGATTAAGATCAATTCATATATGACCAACTAGTAGATAAAATAAATTTATCTAGTTAACAGATATTATAAGATATTCATTTCTATCTTAGTTTAGTCCTATATGATTACATCATACAAGGTGCCTTCATTCTCATGTCACTCCATGAACGATCCCGGATCAAGGTCGTTATACAAGTATATAATGGACTGCAGCTATAGATAAACCAGAAACAAAGTATCTGTTTTGCTTCCTCTTTATGGATTATTTTAGATTACTAACTTCAGACTTAAATCCTCTTGTGTATCACTCATACACTAAGTCTGAAAGTACTTAAGTATTAAGGGTAAACAAGATAATTTATAATATACGATTAAAATCAAATAATTTGATAAATGAATAATGCATCTATTATTTCAAAAAAAAAATTTCGTTTACATTACATAAAGCTCTAGGGCATAAATCCCAATAATGCCCACATCATGACATTGTAAAATGACTGCAAGTCCAGACTTTCTACAATGGGCTTAACGGAATGATCTTTACATACTGATTTTTTGCATAGCCTAATGGTGAGTCTCATATGAGGACACTCTCGAAAGATTATAAAAGTTATAAGGTTTAATGTTGGAAGGAAAAGAAACCCTAAAGAAGACCAAAAGAATCTTCCAAATCCATGTCAAATTTCATCTACATCCTACAGGAAGTATCCACCAAACCCAGCTAGATGTCATCTATATCTAGCCAAACATCACCATCAAACCTGCTTGGACATTCTACAAGTCAGACTGGATGTGCATCAGTTTCCAATTTTTCAAAAGGAATCGATCCATTTCATTCTTTACCAATTTCCATAAAATCAATTATCTTTCTTTCTTAATAGATTTTCTTAACAAAAAGATATTCTCATCAGTAGCCAAACCTTTCACACTATAAAAGGAGAGACAAAACAAAAAAAAAAAAGACTTTGGATCGATGTTTTCAAACCAGAAAACCCAAAACACAGCAACAATAACCCTTGTATTCTCTCTAACAATAGATCTATCAACCTACTTGAACTTTCCAAAGGCGTTTCGGAGCCAACAATACAAAAGGTAAGGATCTGAGGGCACAATAATCTCCATTATACTACTTTTCTTATTCTGATCTGACGTCGTATATCCGATCGAACATCATTTATTTTCTATTGGACGTACAATCTGTCATACAGTAGCTCCAATCGTATAACGACTACATCCAGCTGTGTACCTTGTTCCATGTGGTATATATGATGAAAATCCGGATATAAATTCCATAACTGATTCCGAATGGACTTTAATATGGTCTATACTCGGGATACAACTCCACGTATCACTTGGAAACGATTGTGTGTGTCCTATTTTCTTATTGCTTTATCAATATTGATTATCTTATGTTGTCATTATAATTTCATTATTTTACTGTTATGCATGACTTTAGCATGTTACTGGTTTTAAAAATGGATGATTATGGTTTTCTATTTTTTCAAAGCATATTCGGCCAGACTTGTTGAAAAGTCTGGCCAGACATATAATTTCATGATCTATATCCAACTAATGGTAGCCATATCCGACTAGGCTTCCATGAAACTATCCAATGAATGATATGTTTAAATATTATTTTGGATTATTATGATTGTGTCGTGTGATATATAAATTGTCATTGCATATACTGCATTATAAAAATTATGGATACTCTTTTGAGCCTGGATATTATATTGGCATTAGTAAAGACCATTCTGAACTCGCTCCTACATATGGCAACTTCAATATGGATGGAGAATCGGTCCCGAAAAATTACCTTGTAGTATCCTTGTGAGACTGAGGTGAACCATTTTTTCATTCATTTTGTATACCCTTCGAACCCCGATGGTGTTATATATCGAGAAATCACTTTCATTCAAGGTGATTGATTGTTATGTGATGATAACCATCACTTGTTGGCATGTATCCTTGAATATTGACTCACCCATTCGGTCGATGGGGAGACCTAGTTATGGATAAGTCGTATCCTTAGGTATAAAAAGGTGCATTCATTTGGTCGTTCGAACCCTTAGATAAGGTGACCTAGTTATGGACAACTCTTCATCGATGAGAGCCTAAGCTAACCTGTGAGCCCGTATTTGTTTTCTATCAGAAAAATTTCCCTATTGCTTGTATTTGGGCCCTAACTATTTGAAGTGGACTAATCCTCTTACCGTGGGATGTAAACTTATTGATAATTTCAACTGAGACAAGTTTGCATTCCAAGACAATGGGGACAATTAGTTCAAAACTTATATGGGAAACTTGTATGACAACCCTATTGGGCCTAGATTATTTAGTTAAGGTTCAAATGTGCTAAAGTAAAAGGTACGCTTCGCCTTATCCAACTTGAACATTCCTAAATATTTACCGACCTAACCTAAATAACCATGATTACCGAAGTTCCAATTCATCATTTTTAGATAATGGTTTGATCCCCAGATTAGGCTTAGTCAATTTTTAAATGGGCGGCCTTTGTCTCTTAACGATGAAAAAGAATCAATGTAATCAACATTCACCTTGTAACATAGGAGAGAATGAGCTCGCATTCCCCTTATTGGTGCACGAGCTAAGCCAAACCTATGGCAGATATTGACTTACCACATGTGTGGGAGAGATAAGGTTGGAATGATGTATGCTACGTGAACTAACTTCGTATGTCATGCCTCTCACGAATACATACATCATAATAACACTTTTGTGAAAAAGCCATTATAGTGACACATTGGGTAAGAGAGGAAGGTAGATTAGTCAAAAGTCAATTAGCAAGTACATAATTGGACAACAATGACAATACTCATATACATCAATTAAAAAAAACCATGCATAAAATTGAGAAACAGCTGCAGAACTTGGACATTATTATGGCCAAATTAACAACACCTCAGACATTAGGGGCTGAAATGGGTAATACAATGGTCACCATGAAGGATCAGTCTTGTGCAAGATTTTGAATCACAATGAAAATTAAAGAATGGGTAGATCCTAAAGTAGCTAGGATCATAGAAAAGATGAATTATGAGTGTGAGGCCAAGGCATAAGCTCACTGTCCAATTTCAAAGGACAGACTACCAAGAAAAGATTGGGGTACTATTAAGATGAAGAGACCAGAGCTACGAATGAAAGGAAAAAACTGACGCATTCCTCCATAAATGCCAAATAAATGAAGCCATACTACCAAGGGTAGTATAAGAAGAGTAGTAAGCAAAGCTCGAGGAATG
This sequence comes from Zanthoxylum bungeanum, assembly GCA_019454045.1. Classification (NCBI taxonomy): domain Eukaryota; kingdom Viridiplantae; phylum Streptophyta; class Magnoliopsida; order Sapindales; family Rutaceae; genus Zanthoxylum; species Zanthoxylum bungeanum. The sequence continues at coordinate 92,694 of SKCR01029094.1, read as the reverse complement.
AAAAATTTGAAACAGAAAAAATGGAAAACATCCGAAAATGATATTTTTCCGACCTGGGAGAACCAATGTCTAGGATTTTGGATGAGCTTAAGAGACAAAGACTATTGGAATTGGTGGACCAAAACCATTGCTAAATCCCATACATCGTTATCTCAACCCGAACATATATTATTGTTTCCATCAACAAAAAGGCCATGACACTGACAACTGCACCCGCCTGAAGCATGATATTCAAAATGTAATAAACGATGGTAGAATACAAGATCCTGAGAAAAAGCTATGCAGTAAACGGGTTCCAGATCATCATATTTGTATTTGTACTCTTTATCGTGTAATAACTCTTTCTTATTTAAAATAAATTTGGTTTTACCAGACATCTTCTGTCTCTCGGTAAAAATGAGCATTTCTAAACTTTGAAAGCAGTTTTAACTTTAGAATCACAAGAAAAATGCTATCTAAAATTGTGCACTAAAACTTGAGCTTGGAATTGCATTGCCTACTTAGAAAGAATTTATGCTGGCACAACTTGTAGAGATGATCAAGACACTTGACATTCATTTGACTTTTTTCCAAAGTAAGGAAAAGATGACACTGGGTTAAGGAGAAGACGCAAGAAAAAAGAAAAAAAGTGCAAAAGAAAATAGGAAAAAGAAAAGAAAAGAAATGGTGAATCCCTTGAAAACCTACTCATCTGTTTAGATATTTTAGTAACCAAAAGTATCATGAACCCTAGACTACTTTTGCGTCAAATGTCAAATTAAATATTGAGTATCCAATGTAACTTGAGTCAGTGAAATTATTGAGTGACCAGGTCTCTCATCACAAATGTGAAGTCTTAGCGTCAAAAATAATTTGACGACTTAGAGAAGTTAGGGATAAAAACGAACCCTAAGTAAAATAAACTTTTGACAGAATAATAAAATCTTGTGTATCCTTAACTAGGTATTAGCTTGTTTTGGAAAAAAAAGGAATTGATAAAATAAACTGAAGTGCCATCACTAAATCCATACTTAGCGCCAACATAAACCAATTCGGGTTGCACGTAATTCATGGCAAAATAATCACACACATGCTTGGAGAAACATTTAAAAGGTGAAACTTTTGTTGGAATTGAATTTTGAGTCTAGACAATGCTTGTACTTTGAAAAGAAAATGGATTTCAGATTAAAAAAAACTTTTGAGAACATACGAGGAGCCATTACATGATAAAAATTTGGAAAGTGAGATTGATGATTTGGGAACCCTGAAGGACAGTCTGGGCAATGAGTGAGACAAAATCTAATAATACCACTATAGAAGAACACCATGACACATGTACAATATCAATTCGAAGAACGAAAGATCATTTGCATACATAAAAATATTCATATATGCATACATACAAATAGTATTTCTTTTGCAGAAAAATTGAACAAATGCCAACCTCCAAGAAGTGGAGTAAGACACATAATGATTAGTAGCAGTCAAAAGTCAAAGCCTCCAAGACACGGAATACCCCGAAAGTCAGAAGGACAAGACATGGGGGCGAAGCTCATCGAATAAAGAATATTGAGGGTGAGGCCTTCCTGCCTATAGTAATTAGAGGCAAGGTTCTCCTGGATGTAATAATTGGGAGCTACGCTCATCTCACAATTAGGTTTTGGAACGTATATAATAGAAATAAGTTATTAAATATCTCAAGAATGAGAGTAAATGACAGATAACTTCGAGAATGAAGCGAGACCTTGATAATAATAGTGAAGATTAGATAACTCTGAGAATGGATATAGTCTCCGAGAATGGATATAGACTTTGAGAATGAAGACAACTCCGAAAATAAGGACATGCAACATAAATCTCCGAGAAGGGAATAGACAAACATCAAACAAGATCCAAGATTGGGGTAGAGATTCATGACGAACATCTAACAACTCCAAGACTACAGTAAAACTTCGAGAACAAAGCCCATCCAAATTGGGAACAAAGCCCACAATCATCGAAGTTGGGAACAGAGCCTATAATCACCAAAGTCGGTTAAAAAATCTGCAGTCAATCAAAGTATTGGGAATAAAGCTCAAAATCATCAAAGCCGGGAATAAAGCCTCCAATTATTCAAAACACTGGCAAACAAAGGCCACGATTATCAAAATATGAAACAAAGCTCATAATTATCAACATCGGGAACAAAGCCTAGGATTATCAAAGTCGGGAATAAGGCCCACAACTACCTGAAATAAATCCCGTAATCATCAAAGTCGGGAATAAAGCTTGCAATCATTCAAAACAGCGGGGAACAAAGCCCACGATTATCAAAATAAGGAACAAATCCCACAATCATCGAAGTCGGGAACAAAACCCATAATCACCAAAGCCAGGAACAAAACTTATAGTGAATAAGAGCATCGGGAATAAAACCCACAATGGACAAAGTCAGGAATAAAACCTATAGCCATTCACAAGCATCAGGAACAAAGCCCACATTTATTAACAGTGGAAATAAAACCTGGAATTCTCAAAGCATCACGAACAAAGCCCATATCTATCAAAGCTAGGAATAAAGCCTGTAGTCATTCGGAGCATTGGGAACAAAGCCCACAAACATCAATTAGCTCAAACATTAATCCAACTACAACACATCCTAGTAAGTCTGGCAACTCAAGATGAGCCAGGTAAGTAAAAATACATGTATGACTTTGATAGACTTGTCACTTTCATGAACTGTACAAGACTACCAAAGTAATGGAGAATATAGACACTGTATTTTTATATAGTCCGATGACGACTCTTTATGAGGACACTGTTGAAAGTTTGGGAAAGTTTTAAGTTTAAATACTGGAAATAAAAGAAACCCTAAAGAAGTACAAAAGAATCAGCCAAATTCAGGGCATATGTGATCTACATCCGGCCAGACTTATCCACCAAAATTGGTTAGATGTCATCTATATCTGGCCGGACATCACCAAAAAACCTGGCTGGACATTCTAAAAGTCAGGCCAGATATGCGTCGATTTTCAATTTTGCAAAAGGAAACGATCCATTTCCTTCTTTACCAATTTATTAAAACCAATTTTATTTCCTTCTTAATAGATTTGCTTAATAAAAAGACCTTTTCTTTATTAACCAAACCCTTCACACAATAAAATGAGAGACCAAACATAAAAATGTGGGACTTTAAATTGACATTTTCAAAATCGGATAACCCAAAACATAGCAAACACAACCCTTGAATTCTATCCAGTAAGAGATTTATCAACCTACCTGAACTTTTCAGAGGTATTTTAGATCCAACAATATAAAAAATAAGGATCTTAGGGCTCTCTAATCTCCATTTTGCTACTTTTCTTCTTTTGATTTGGCACCATATATCTGGCAGAAAGTCATTTATGTCCTGTTGGATATACAATTAGTCATACAGTAACTCCAATAGTATAACTATAGGGTACCCACTTCCATGTGGTATATAGGATAGAAACATAGATAAAAATTCCATAACCGATTCTGAATGGACTGTAATATGGTCTGTACTCTACATACAACTCGATGTATGACTTAAAAATGGTTGCGAGTGTCTTTTTTTTCTTATTGCTTTATCAATACTAATTATTTCACGTTGTCATTTTAATTTCATTATTATGTTGTTATGCATGACCTTAGCATGTTACTGGTTTTAAAAATGGATGATTCTGGTTTTTTTTTTTTCAAAGCATAACCGACTAGACCTTCATCAAGTCCCACTGGACATATAATTTCATGATCTATATCCAACCGACGATGGCCATATCTGGCCAGGCTTCCATGAAGTCGGGCTAATGAATAATATTTTTAAATGTTTTTTTGGATTATTATGATTGCGTCATGTGATATATAAATTATCATTGCATGTACTGCATTATATGACATGTGGATCCTCTTTTGAGTGTGGATATTATATTGACATCAATAAGAGACCATTTTAAACCCAAATGGGTTTAAAGTCGGACCTTACGAGGGTTAAGTGCGGCCTTAATCATTCTCAGTGTCTTATACTGGGCGATGATTCCTTAATTCTCCAGTTAGTTCCTTGTGGACAAATCCGTACACTCTATGAGCTGCGAACTCAATAATGTCATGGTCGTCGATGTCATAGGCATAACGAAAAATCCCACTTCACTCCTACAATCACATGAGATCTATTGGAAGAGATTTCTAATAACAACTCCTTATGGCCAACTGAAATGAGTATTCAGCAGCGAGCAACAACAGTTCATAGGTTAGAACTAAATATAGCCATGAATGCCAAGCTAGACCAAATGTACAAATGTATAGAGATTATCAGTATGCATGCTGTGAACAATGCTGGAGTGACAAGTGTAAGATATAGGGGAGTACAAAATGGTGAGCCCCACACTCTACATGGCGAGTCTATTAATTATGTCAACAAATACAACAGACAAGGACACAACCTCTACTCAAATAGCTACAACCCTTTGTGGAGGATGGCAGAACGGAATATGGACAATGCAAAGAACACTAACAGATTAGAAAGGTTGGTAGAAAATCATATAGCCTCACTACGAGTATTGGAGACACAAATTAGACAACTTGTTATTAATCAAAGTCAGAGGCCATAAGAGCTTTCTCAAGTAACACATATGAAAACCCCAAGATATAGGGGAAATAATTCTGCAATTCCATCTTAGTGAGCTATAAGGAGGTAGAGGATGAGTGCATTACGCAAATGTCTGATGAAGAGCTTGATGAGGAAATTCATGAATGCATAAATTCCCTTGATGTTTCACATAGCATGAGACCTAAACTGTAGCCTCCACTGGAGGAATCCATGGACAATGGAGCAAAATGAGCAAAAACTTCACTCATGAACAGTACTTTCAAAAAGGAAAGGCTAGCAGAGGTGTGTAAGAGTGGCAGAAAATCTCGGGCCCGGACCGGCCTGATCGACCTGCCCGAGGTAAAAAAATCCCAAGCCGAGCCTTAAAATGATAAGAACAGCTCGGGCTCAAGTCCGAACCGAACTTACCATTTTTGGACCTGGCCCAGCCCGACCCGAGCCAAAACAAAAAAAACATATATATATATATATATATATATAATATGTTTGTAGTATTTTTATTTGTTTGCAGAATTTAAATTGTTAATTTATTGATGAAACTTTTGATTTGTTTGTGAATTATCTTTTACATATAGTGTGAATGTATTTTTTATTTGTATGTTTTTAATTTTTTTTAAAATCGGGCCAGATAAAGCCTGGGCATGAGTCTGGCCCGAGTGTGGCGGGCCAGCCCGGCCCAGAAGACACCCGAGTGCCATATTGTAAAGACCAACGGAAACCAAATGTAAAGATCCTAGCATGTTCACCATAGGCTACACCATCGTGGATTACGAGTCAAGAGCGTTATGCGATCTAGGGTCGGTAATCAATCTAATACCATTGCCTATGGCGAAGAGACTGGGGTATTATGAGCTGAAGCTCACTTCCATGACCTTGCAGTTTTCTTACAAAACTGTCAAGAGGCCCAATGGGAAGATAGAATCAATGATGGTACTGGTTTTCCAACGGATTTCATAGTTCTTGACATGGAGAAAGATGTTGACAAACCCTATATTTTAGGAAGACCTTTTCTGGCAACAATATGAGCGTTAATAGATGTCCAATAAGGCCTCCTCATTTTTCGAGTGAATGAGGAGACATTATTTATCAAAATATTCGACCTTGTGAGAGACCAAGAAAGTCCAGAAAATATAGCTTTAATGGAGCCAAATGAAGGCCAAAAGGAAGTGAGGGCATAAAAGTAGACAAACTAAGTGGCAAATGAAGCAGCGGTGTACGAGGCCTTCAAAACAGATATACATGACGAGCACTATAGCATAACTGCGTTGTGCCATCGATTCGACATCACAGTACATCATGTCACTTCACAACCAAAACCAACAATCCCCAGTTCATCCACGCCAAAATGGAAGAGTATAATAAAAAAATATAACCTCTACAACCACTAACAGTGGAAAACAATTATGGATAAGAGTGGATGATCAAGTGAAGTAGGCAAGTGCAAATCAGTCCAAGTATATAATGCCACATAGATGGAGAGGGCGTGCAATTGGGACATACGTGACTATAAACTCAACACATGAATTGAGACCAGCACAAGTATTTTGGTGGCCATGTCTGGATGAAGACGTTAAACTCAACGCTAACAGGGAGACAATTCACATGTTTATTCTTTTATTGTTTCTACTTTAGTTTTATTTTATTGAGTGAAAATTACATGATTACTAGCTTACATGTGTATTTATGCATGAACTAGCACAAACCACACAGCCCAGACAGCCAAATTCTGACCAATAGGAGTTTGATTAACTCCATGCATAGTAGTGTTGTTCCTCACTCTCTGTTTCTTTATGCTTATCTTACATTGACGTCAATGCAAGTTTTAATTTTGAGGTGTGTGGATGTTAGAGTTAGTCTTGCTATTTTTCGATCATTATTAATAAATAAATAAATAATAAAATAATTAGTCCTAGGTAGTGAAAGGTAGTATAATGATGAGTGTGTTTGCTTTAGGATGAAATCTTAGAAAATGATAAGTGCTCAATTGAATTTCATCTGTTGCATTGAGTAGGTGAACTAGGTTAGATTCGTAAGCACTTAAAAGTTGGTTTCTAGTAGTAAGAACCTATATAGTTGACAAAATGACTATTTGAGAAATTTTTTGAAGATGAATGACTATTTGCTTAGATATATGTCTCTGTCTGTAATTATTTATGATATATAGTATAGCTAGAAAAGAAAAAAGAAAGATCTTTTGAAGAAAAATTAAAAGATAATAAAATAAAAATTACTTTAAAAAAGATAAACCACCTATAATTGATAATCATAGAGCTACCCATATGCGAATGTTATGATCACCATGAGAAGAAATGCTACCTTAATGGGTGAGTCAAAAGATAAAGAAAATAACCATACCATATTGAGCTCAACATGCAAATATATAGTACTTTTGAGATATCTAAGTTGGTTAAACCTATCAAATCTTAATTTTTAAGACGAAATCACCAAGTTGACTTACTCAGGAGTTGAACTGTGACAGAACCTTTACATAACACTATGAGTCTAACTTAGATGAGTTAGTCAAGAACTTGGATTTGAGTTACATTAGGTACTTTTAAAGTTATTTGATTTCATTGGTATGCATTCTTTGGGGACAATATTATGTATAACTACCAAGACTATTTTATGTGTTTCATTGTTTTTGCATGATTATATGTGCATGTGAATGAAGTTTGTGGATGTCGTCTCTGTAAACCCTCATGAGACTATAACTCATCCATTAGGACCGCATATAGGTTTAAAGGCTTGTTGCATACGCTAAATGCAATCGTGATCCCTAAGAAAATGGATTAGGTTAATTAGTTTTTAGTTTAATTATTTTATTTCTTGTTGTTTTGCTCGAGAACTAGCAAAATGTTGAGTTTAGGGGTGTGATGAGTGGTTAATATACATATATTTCCCGCCCTTCTATCCTAATCGTTTTTTATGTTACTTTGACTTATATAAGCGCTTTGATGTGTTTTGGGTAAGTTTTGTTGGTTAAAATTATATCACGACTCAAACAGACATAATGGGGGATGAATTGGGAAATATGGAGAAAAATGGGCCAAATTTCAGAGGCATTCCGCTCATCCCGACATTGGAAGCATGTCCCGATGCATGGTGAAGTAACCCAATTGAATGAAAAGTGTCTGATATGATTACATGCATGCTTAGGTGAGGTAAAAACCTTAGGTTTTTCTATATTATAAGGTTTCCCAAAGTTTGTTAATTTCTTCTTATTTACTCTTCAATTCAATTAGTTAAAAAAACTATCTTTCTCAACTAATATTTTAGTTTAAGTTAAGTAGGTTAGTTTTAGTATTAAAAGGAAAAATTATAAGTTCATGTGAGTATGATATCATTCTAATAATCACCATATTACTTCAATAATACATACACTTGCGTATATTTTAATCCATTACTTACCTCAAAATATACATATATTTTAATCCAACTACTTGCGTCAAAATAACAATAAACTATTTGAATCAATATTTTAAAAATTGGACTGGTGATTGAACCACTTATCTAAAAGGTGTAATGGATCACTGGTTTGACCGTTTGAACCGCCAGAACCGACCGACATCATAAATAATTTTCATTAATTAAAAATTATTTTTACTTAATTTTTTGTTAAGAACTGACCTGACAGGTGTAGAAGCGAAACAGTATTTAAGGCTATGCCTATGACGTCACCGACCACTACACTATTGGATCGCAACCTATAGAGAGTACGAGTAATCCAGTGGGGGAGCTAACTGGAGAATAAAGGAGTCGTCACCCAGTATGAAATACTGGAAATGCTTTAAGGTCGCACTACACCTCTCATAATGTTTGATCTTAAACCAGTTTGGGTTTGGAATGGTCATTTACTGATGTTAGTATAATATTTATGCTTATAGGAGGTATCCCTACTCCTTATAATGCAATATCACACACAAAGCAATTTAAAGGCATATTGCATAATCATAAATAATAAAAGAGAATATAAAAGCAATATACAAAGTTACGTTATAAATATCTAGAAATCATTATAGAAATAGTAAAATATGAACTAAATAGTTCAGAACATTTATCATTACAAAATTTTTTCAAGTACTTAATGTCCGGATATATTTATCGATGTCTGACCAGACTTAATATAAGTCCAACCGAAGGTACTACGTGGAACTAGAATCATAGAATCATGCGAGTAATAAAGATAATAACGACAAGTCATATCATGTTTAAGCTAGAAACTAAAAAGAACATAATCATGCATACTGACTACTACGATAACAACAATAATGGTAAGATAGTGATAATAACAGTAGATATGAAATATTAAGATAGTGATAATAATGGTAGATATGCAGTATTAAGAGCGTGGTTGTAAATAAATAAGGAAAATATGATGACAATGATAAAAGCAGGATAATAAACATAATGAGAGGGAATAACTGAACAGTAATGAAACAAGTGTAAAATAATTAAACATGCATAAAATGATGAAAATAGGTGTAACATAAAAGAACAACAATAAAATAAAATATGGTCGGATATTGTTACATGCGGCCGGATGTGTGTGCATGTCCGACCAGACGTGATGTAAGTCCGGTCGAAGATATTGTGTTATAACAAAAACTCCAAATTATAAAAGTGAAAGTGGGTGCCCTCAAGTAATACCTCTAGATGTCATGGGCTCTAAGAACACTTCTAAAATCTAGATTTCTACATGAATGCTTATTGGAAGGGGGAAATTCTACAGACTTATCATGGCTTCTTTCTTTATTTTATAGGATTTGTATAGTGATGGTATGTCAGAGTTTTGGTCTTTTGTCAAAGTCATAGATCGCCCAAGGTTGAGGGAAATGCCTTCTTTTATAGTGAAAGGGCAGAGCCAGGAATAGGAAGAGAATACAAGACCCCTCATTATTCTCCTGTGATTTCCAATCTGCATCGTCAATTACAGCTCATTACATATCTGGCCCGATATATATCTTGAGATATATGTCAGGCCAGACATAATCAAGCCTAGGAATTCAGTACCTGAAGATCTACATACTCGAGGACAGCTCGATACATGTTTGGCTGGACATGTATTTTAAATTATATATCTGGCTGGATATGTATTTTGAATTGTATACTGGTTAGATATCAATAAGATTCATGATTGCAACAATTGATAATCAACATACTCACTAACAATTGTCTCACATCCGGCCGGATCTAGGGTTCAAATGTATATTTGGCCGGTCTTTCTCGACTGAGCTAAGTGACATGCACAAAAAATGGTTCTTTACCCTCAAGTATAAGAGTGTTGAAGTAATAAAATAACTTGGTAAGTCCGGGATCGATCCACATGGAATAAATTTAGTAAAACAAAATAACAATTCGAGTGAAATAAAAATATTGGATTTGTTTAAAGTGATGAAAAATTTTAAATTGAATTACAACAATATATTAAAATGTTGGGGTTATGAGATCCACTCTTAATTTTTCAAATATAGAGAAATCTTACTTTTATATTATACAAATTGTTATTATTACCCAGTTAATTTACTTCAGAAAATAATTATACCAAAACATATAAAACCAGCCATAAAGACGGTGATAATATTTGTCCATAATAAGTCCAGTTAGGTACTCAATTATGTCAAAAATATAAAACCAGCCATATAGGTAGTAGCAAATTTTGTCAATAATTAATCCAAATTTAAATTACTTATTCAAATTATAATTTATATATATAATGTAAATAATATTAATCTATATTCTCATATTAAGAGCTTCACTGTTTACCCCAATAGGATGAATTAGTTACTAATGATCTGAAGAAAAACATGCAGAAATATTTTATTACTGAAGAAAAAGAAATTAAAAGAAAGCTTAAAAAATAAAACACACAAGATACTCTCTCCCAAATTTTACGAGAGAACTTTGAGAGAAAACATGAAGAAAAATGTAAGGTGTGCACCTCTATTTATAGTAGAAGTGCTCATCTCTCAATTATTAATTACAACTTTCCAAATCAAATATAAATAACAAACCTTTACTATTTTATTTAGTTTTCCCTTTTTTGACTTTTTTATTGATAATTTTGCAAACATGATCACAATCCACCTAAAGTGGATTTTGACATTTCAACTTTAATTTTTTTTTTTTTAATTTTTTTACTTTATTTTCTAATAGTTAAATTACATACAACACATATTGACGTCTTCAATAATTTCAACATTGAAAACCTCAGAACTTGTAAACAGCAAAGTTGTAAATATTTGAGTCTTCTTTCATTTGGAATTAGAATTGTCTCAATCCGATATCGGAGTAAAAAGTTATTACTAAATTACGGAACTTACGCAAATTTGAAATTTCCGAAATTATACAATGTTAGAACGCCCTTTCAATTTTCCGGCCTCCAAAATCCAAATGTCACATCCATTTTTTTAGTTATGCATCCAATGTATTATTTCACCTACATAAGAAATAAAAATCACAATAAAAATATTTAAAACATAAATTTAATTATTATTTTATAAATGTGCTAAATTAAGGGGATTAGTATTAGTTTCTATTTTATTAAGTGTATATTTTTTAATGTTTATCAATAAGGTAGGCCAAACATAGGTGATGTCTGGCCTGTTTTTGGTTGTGTTTTCTGAATTCCCCGAAGTTCCCTTCCCTTCTAGCATTCATCCTTGTAACTTTCCAAGCTTTTAGTGAGTGTCCCCATAAGAGACTTATCATCGGATTATGTGTAAAAATACATTGTCTAATACCAGTTCACCGATTTCATCAATTTTCATCGATTTTGACTGGGTTTTTCACACCAATTTTAGGATTCAACAGTATAAATTCCATGTCTCATACTGATTTTCGGTTCGACCTGTTCATTTGGCTAGTCTGGTATGATTTTTAAAATAATGGTTTGAATACACCAGTTCAGAAGGACATTAAGGACAGTCGATACACGCGACTGCCTAAGACTTTAAAATATAACCTAAAATTTGGGACCCATGTCCTTAAATTTAAAGTAATTTTAATTTTTAAGTATATTATATGACTCTTTTTTTAAATCAGTCCACTTTTAGTAATTGTTTTCTTTGCAAGAACTCTCAAAGACTTGTCTTTCTCATTGCGTTCTTCAAGCAACCAGCATCTTCAAAAATTTCTTCTTTAATTATTCATCTCTTCAACAAATAGTAAGTTTACCCTATTTATTTTTGTTTTTATTTTAAGCATGCCATATTTCATAGCAAAAGCATGATAAACAAATATACATTATGATATGCTTTGTTTGAATATGGGTTTTAGGTGGTTTTCTGGGTTTATCGGGTTTAAGGCATATTGTGTAGGAATGTATGTATATGTCGGGTCATACTTTGAGTAGCATCTGGGTCATGTTTTCAGTTTTGTGCTTGGGTCATTGTCATGCTTGTCTGTAAAACTTATTTTTCTTTCCATTGTTATGGCATTTAGAGCTTCCTAAGATTAGTTTTCCCAATAAAAAATAGTAGAAATAAGATTTTGGTAGGCTCAACTAACAATTTAATAGGTCCATTAACTTCGACTAAACTCATGCCTCGGGTCGTCCCTTTTAGGAAAATGTCAGAATCAGAATCTTCATCCCATCTTCCAGTTAAGATTGTCCCAACCCAGATGCTTTCATCAAGTTCTACAATTCATGACCAAGAAGTCCCTAGATCACCCGCAGTTAGAGACTATGACCTTGATACCACCCCGACTCTTTTCAAAAAAGAAAACTAATTATTTACTATTAGACAACCCTGTCCCAACCCAATGTACCCTCATCTACACCTTGACGGCTTGGACATGGACCGGTCTTCTTCTGTAATTCAAGATGAGTTATAGTGTCTGAGGGAGAGATTCAATATCCCTGAGGGGATATACTTGGGGTTACACAATGTCAGTGATCGGGCAAGCCAACCATTTGGTGGTTGGGTAACAGTCTTTATAATCTTATTTGACATGGGCCTAAGGCTGCCCATGCAAGGATACATTACAAAGATGTTGGCGGCCATATAGCCCTCTTACATTTGAACTTGAATGGATGAAGGGTACTGGCCGGTCTATTCATAATTTGGAGGTGGGATGGTTTGAGTGAGCCATCTTTTACAAAGTTAAAGTGACTCTACCATCTCAACGCCAACCAAAATTAGCATAATGGCTGGTACTATTTTTCGGCCTACTTTAAGGACAAGGACATGATCACCAAGGTTTCGGCTACCAATAAACAGTTCAAGGAAAAATAAGCATAGATCACAGCTCTCTGGGGGCAAGAGCAGCTTTACGATGACGAATAAATCTTCGTTCTAAACACCTTTAGGATAAGAGGTACCAACCAGACCCTCTCAAATTTTTTTACTGAGAAACTTTAACAAAAAACTTACTTATTTATCCATCGTCCTTGTAGCTTGTTGGGGGACCTGTCCAAAGTGCATCGTCGGCTTAGGCATATGATACACTAGGCAGCCCGGTACATGAGCCATTACTTGGAGCTGATCCAAAACTATTCTTTAGCCGAGTCGGGTCTTATACCAGACACCCCTCCTCCAGATAATAGATAGCCAGGTAGTCACTAACCAACCTCTTTCATTTTTTATTTACTATTTTTACTGGCTTTTGTTACTTTTTACCTATCATGAACTTGTTTTTTCAAACTAACTTATATTCTTTCTTGTATAGTAATGGCTAAATAAAGAATTAACCCCTTTTATGTCAATGATGCCAGAAAATTCCCAACTCGAGGTGGGGTAAGTGTTTCCCATCTCTGACTTACTGCACCTCTACCACCTTCACTAAGGCACCACACTTCCATACTACCACAACAATTAGACAGCATACCAAAACACCACCACCACTGCCCCCAGGATAAAAAAAGAGGCACCCATACCGGATCGGTGGTAAAATAGCTGTGACCGATCTTGAGGAGCCAATGCCTCCTGGGTAAATTGGATAGACAAAGGGGAAGGCCCCAATGGTCTCTAGATCCCAAAAAATCAGTTAACCTTGGCCGCTTAGGGAGGACGAATTACCCGAGGACTTCCAGCCCCAAATGGGTCATCTCCTACTAGCCTTAAACTATATGGCCAGAGGGTGACTCTTGATAAAGCTAATGAGTTAAAGTTGATTAAAGTGAGGAGGTTCATTTCTCGAGTTAGTGACACTCTTCATGAGGTGAGATCCTTTATGCTTTTTGCATTAGTTGTCTTTTTACACTAACCAGATCTACTTTTTATATAGTTGGCCTATGTAATTCCTACTAATATTGACTTGCTGATTAACATGGTCGATAAAGAGGGTCAAGTCTAGAGATTATAGCCTGAGCTGATCAAGATGGAGCAGTAATTCAAGAATGTCTTAACTGATAACTAGGCCAAGGTCGATTCACTAGATCAGGGAAGCACTGGTATGAAGAAGCAATATGATGATGCTCATACTGAAGTTGTTGTCTATTGTTTTGACATGGAAAAGATGCAAGTTGCTGTCTGTCTAAATTCGGTAGAGGAGGAGTTTACTTCTGGGAAGGCATACTGGGCTTTGTAAAGTCTGAGTTGACCTCTCTTCAAACCTAGACCGAGGAATGCATTGAGGCGACTAGAATTGATACTGTTAATGAAGGCCTAGAGTAATCGATCCATCTTATTACCAAGAAGTTCCCCGAGCTCAACCTGAGTGATCTCTATCAGATCCTCAGAATTTCAAATGGAGAAGAAGATTTCAAAGAAGCCACTAATGAGGAAGTCTTCGAGGAGGTAGACATAACGAATAGGACCCAACCTTCTAACTTCTGTGCCACCTCTTGAAGACGCTCATTTGCTGCCCCCATTTGATAATGCCTTTATTTTTGCTGCTTCTGCTCAAGATATACATGGCCTTTCTACTTCTCAAGACATTCTCGACCTTTCTGTTAATGTAACAAATACCCCATGTTAAACATCCCGAGGTGAGAAACAATATACATATATTATTCAAAAAAAACTTCACTTATTTGATCATTTATATATATTGGACACCCCAATGCATATACTAAACAAAGTCCCGATCTATGGTACTATTTATCTAGTACTTAGAATAATTTTCAACTTGTAATATGAAGCTCGACAATAAGCTTGATCAGGCTAAAAAACCAATTCCACTAATCTAACCCACTGAGATTATTCTTCCTTCAACGCTAGAACATTTTTCCCGACCATATTAGTGAGATAATTGATATCCATTGATTACGCCCAAAAATAACTTGCAGTTATCACAATATAGCTGGGGTGTCAATTCCTCAAAGAGATAGTTACATAAAATAATTTACTCAAACAAAAACGTTAACAGTAACTTAAATAAAGAAAATAAATGAATTGATAATTAAAGTAAAAACTATAGAAAAGTTTGTAGGATTTTACCAGTAGAGAAATATGGCAAAGCATCGAGAATCTCTCTTGTATCAAACTCTTATATTCAGTTATTGATTCCGGTTATTACTCAATTGAAGGTTTCATTTCCCAAACCAACAATCGGAAAATATTCAATTCTACTCCTATTGAATTCTAAGTTAATCAATGGTTATTTTCTCTATGTTAACAGCACACAAAAGTCATTGTTACGAGTTATCTAACGTCGACAATATACCCTCAGGCAATACTGCAGCAGAAGACCAACACATAAAACGACTTTTACCAGTCACATCAAAGTTCATAAATCACAATATAAGAAGCATGACTGGATCTATATAGGAGTTTGACAAAGCATAATTTCTGTATTCAAGAATCGAAAGATAATAGAAAATAACAACCATCAATTATATTAAACTTTAAAAGGTTCATAAGAAATCAACAAAATAAATATAGAAATTAAAATGCAAGAGTTCATCCTTAGCTTTCCCTAGGACATTAGTTCTTCATGGATGAAAAAGATGCAGCTTGAATAGATTGGAGAGATGTCATGATTTCCTTGAAGTTCCTCGTTCTTCCTCTCTATGAATTGTGTGTTTCTCCTCTATTTCTCTCTGACTTTATCCTCCTCTCCAGGGTTTATGACGAAGTTGGGTTTATATAGAAAAGTCCTGGAACTCTAAATTGCATTAAA
This sequence comes from Zanthoxylum bungeanum, assembly GCA_019454045.1. Classification (NCBI taxonomy): domain Eukaryota; kingdom Viridiplantae; phylum Streptophyta; class Magnoliopsida; order Sapindales; family Rutaceae; genus Zanthoxylum; species Zanthoxylum bungeanum. Next base: position 77,045 of record SKCR01029094.1, on the reverse strand, counting down.
AATGCACTGCCCACAATCCTGGAATCACGGTTTTGCATCGCGATGCGCCAGTGGCTTTGCAGGATGCTATAATTGATTAGATCTCCTCGAGTACATATAAATCAATATATTATAGGTCTCGTAACTTCAGTGCGCGGCTGATGCTCCCGCGTGCAGCTGATACGTCTGTTAGGATCTGAAACATGTTCAATTGCTCTATTCTCATTGATCCATTGCTTCCTATTAACAAAGCACAAAATGACTCTAATTAAGATTTAAAAATATGAAAATAAATTTGAGTTAGCAGTGTTTTAAGTACACTTTCGTGCGCTTATCACAACCCCCAACCAGCTTATTGCTAGTCTATAGCAATTCAAGCGTAAAATAAAATAAAAACTATCTAAGCCACTTTCGTAGGGATCACAATTGCATTTAGCGTATGCAACAAGCCTTTAAACCCTTAGGTTTCCCTAGTGGATGAGTTATAATCTCGTGAGGGCTTACAACGACGATACCCAGAAACGTCATTCAAAACATACAATCATGCAAAAATAAAAATTAAATAGTCCCAATAGTTGTTGGGTTTCTATTAAGTCCCAAGATCGATTTCAAGCAAGAAATCATGTGTGAATACAACAATGAAGAATGACGGAATCATACTTACATTGATCGGCTTTTACGATGCGAGGAACAATAAAAATCTTCAAGCTTTAAGTCCAAGAAGCTCTCGGCTTTTATTCCATTTTGTGCTCCCATTTTCGGCCATGGATGTCCTCCAAGCTCCAAGCTTTGCAAATGGTGATTCCATGCTCATGTGTTCGGTTCCCTATCACCTTGGATGACCCTTTAGAGTGCTAGCTCTTAGTAATTTTTGCCACAAAAATTACCTACTTCTTTCCTTGAAATTCGGCCATGGAAGAAATGGAGATGGGAGAAAATGCTTCCAAAACCGTAAGGATGGAGAGGGAGAGAAGAAGTGTGTTGGTTTAATTTGATTTCCAAAAACAAATACCAAAAACCATTACCAAAGTCAAACAAGGTACAAAGCTTTTAAACTTTCCATCAACTCCCATCAATCAATAAATAGTGACTAGATGTCACTCACCAAAAGATGATAAGACTTCTATCACTTGATTGACTAATGATGTGACGCTAGATGTGACTTGTGGGCCCCACTTTGATTCTAATACGAGTGCGCCCGCAAACACTTCCGGGCTCGGATTTGCTAATTTCGAATTAACGAATTTATGTCACGACGTGATTAAATAATTATACCTAGTAAAATTACTATTCACGTCGCTAACGAATTAATTCTAAATTAACTCGTTCGCCCGAATTAAAATCTAATTTCAATTTCGCGTCGAAATCTAATTTCGTTCAATATATCGAATATATTATTTTATCGATTAATTCCAAATTAATCGTTCTCTCTCTTTAAATAATATTTTATCCCAGATAAAATATCTCCGTAATTAATCCCAGATTAATTTTCTCTCTCTTATTAATTAATCCAAGATTAATAAAGTGCGAGTCATACATCATTGGTGAATCTTTGGGAAGCGACCCATGAGATTCCCGGATATGTTAGCAGTAAATCCGGTTATCAGACTATCCGAACACGTACGTACCTAGTACTACGTTTTTACCGATTTACAAAATAAGGTTGGCTTTTAGCAAAGTGTCATGCCTACCAAATTCTCCAGAAATATTCTTAAAGGAATATAATAATCTATATTAGACGTAGTATACGTAGTATTGCGTATTACGATCCAGTATCTTATGTCACGTGCTAGGCCTGGGGCTGGAATTGTGTATGCCCCGTACGAAGCACATATCGGATCTCTGGTAACTATTCATATTATCCCAATGACTGCAATACATAAGAGTACTAGTTCTGTATCCTACGTGATCATCATCTCCACTATAACTGAAGTGATACTTCCATCTTGACATCACACCCAATACACTACGATTCTCAATATACCTAGAAGAGGCGTACACAGAACCGGTTAAAAACCTGGACGACCAAAACCAAAGTATAAGTATTAGCAGTGCAAGTCTCAGGTTAAGACTAAATACACCTACCCTGATTCAGACTTCCATAGACACATAGTTATACTACCAATGGAATTCCGATGGGTCTATACAGAGCGAAGCTATTTTCCGTACCATCGGTAAAACACAACCTTCTATTACACTTGCATGAGTATCCAATACCCAAATACATGAGAACTATGCCGTTATGCTCCCATAACGCGCACAAGTGTAATACTAGTTTATTCCGCATTATCGATGTCCAATCTCGATAATACTACAACTATGGATATTTAATGATTAAACCTTCGGGGATTGATACTGTCTCATATCATCTCAATCCGGAACTAATCATAAGGACTTTTATCACTTATGTATCTTGGTAATCTAATTACAAGTAATAAAAGAGCAATTTCCTTTGTCACATAGTTAATTTGTACAATACCATCATGTTCTGTACAAATAGTGATGTTATGGGTCATAATTGTCCAACAATCTCCCACTTGGCCTATAGCCAATCACTCAAGTACCTTACACCTGAACTATGTACGGGTCACTCAAACTTTCGCTGTGAGAACAGTTTTCGTCTGCGGATTTAAAAGGTTATCATCTGATGCGATTTATTCGATCATCACATCGCCACGATGTATGATCAGATGAATCAGATGAAAACAGTTTAAAGTATATATTGGATCGTTGATGAGACCGTTAATTCTTTAGCCTGTACTGTAGCCTAGCTCAGCTCCTAACAGAATTATTTCTAATCTAATTAGAATTATGTAGATCCAAGATGCTACTATTGCTGCGACAGTTGCAGCAAGTTCCGCTTTTGTTGTTTATACGGTAACAGTATTTTGCTTGGAAGATTTCCAGCTCACTATTTCGTTATTCAAACTATACAATGCCCTTATTACGACTTATAGTCGTTATAATTGGTTTGGAAACTTGCAGCAGTGAACCCAGTCACTTCAAGTTCTCCTTCTACATAGCTTAAGAAAGCATAATTAATTCCTCTAAAATACTTAAGGATGTTCTTAACATCAATCCAATGACTATCACTTGGATTGGCCTGATTGTGACTCCATATGCTCAAAGCATATGAGACACCACGTCCCATACATTTATTTCAATGTACGAGTTCTCGGAGAGTGCCAATAACTTTTAGATCTATCCCAGTAGATCCTTATTCCTAGAATAAAGGTTGTCTCTCCCAAGAATTCTACGGAGAATTTTTCATGAAAACCAAGCTTTCATCAATTGTATCATGGGAATATCATTTCCAAGAAATGATATATTATCATAGGACATTCATTGTCAGTGCGTTCCCACTAACCTCCTTATATACACAAGAATTATATTGTTTTGAATTAGATCATATACCATTATGATTACATCAATAACGATATAGTTCCAAGAATGTATTACTTGCTTCAATCCATTCATGGATAGAATTAACTTGCAAACCTTGTTTGTTTGTTTGTTTTGGTACGATAAAATCGTTAGGATGTTTGATAAACATCCTCCAAAACGTTTCCGTTTAAGGAAAAAAATTTTGACGTTCTGCTTCCATATTTCATAAATAAAACATGCAATATTAGCAAGCATTATCCAAATGGATTCAACCATGACAATGGGTAAAATGATTCGTCGTAATTAACACTATATTAATGACTATACCCTTTTTGTATAAGCCTAGCTCAATATATTTGTTGCCATTCATATACGTCTTCCTTGAAGACCTTTATAGTACCGACAGACACAATGTCTTACGATACTACAACCAGTGTCCAAACTTGGTTGGTATACATGGAATCCATTTCGGATATTATGGCACTTGGCCATAATAGGTAGTCGATACCTTGTATCACTTGCTCATACGTAGTCAGTTCATATTTCTCAATAAGATTATCATTTATATTAGGTAAGATCAGAAACTCATACCCTAGATTATTTTCTGACTCTCTCCGACTTACGCGGTTCTTTTTTATTCGAAGATTATAGTATAGATTCATCCCTGATGAACTATTTGTGTTCCATTAAAGAATCAGTGCCAGGAACAGTATTACTCCGATTTTCATCGAGTTTTACTATCCTCTCACTTACCACTACATATAGGTATTATTCTTAGGAAAAACGCATGGTGAGCAACAATTAAATTGTTCTCATGTGAGTTGTATAAGTACTATACTTTGGTTTCCCTAGGATAACCCACAAATTAGGCACTTATCCGATTTGGGTTCTAGTTTGGTATCATCCAAATATATGCCTAGCATTCCCAAATTTTCAGGAATGAGAAAACCCAGTTTCTTTCCTGTTCATATCTAATATGAAATCTGTCAAACATATTTTTATGGAACCTTATTCAAAATAAGTTTTGCACTGTTTAAAGCTTATCCCTTGAAGAAAATGGTAGCTCAGAGCGACTCATGATTAATCTTATCATTTCCAACAGAATTCGGTTTCTCAGTTCGGACACACCGTCAAATTGACGTGTTCCGGGAGGAGTCCTCATTGAAAGAATAATGTACTCTTTCAAGTATTTGAGAAACTTATTGCTTAAGTATTTTCCATCATGGTCTAACCGTGACGGTTTAATACTTTAGCAGATCTGTTTGTCTACTTCGTGTCGAAACTTTCTGAAAGTTTCTGATTTGTGTTTCTTAAAGAAGCACATAACCATAACGCGATGCCACATCCGTAAAGGTTACGAAGTATTATTATCCACCTCTAGCCTAGCTAGATATAGGCCCACTTACGTCACTATGAACGAAGGCTAACAGATCGGTGGCACTTACATTTTTACCAAGTAAAAGGTATTTTATGCACTTTGCCTAATAAACTAGATTCGTAGACTTTATTTGAATATAATCAAATCCGTCCTAGTATCCACTCTTCAAAAGTATGGATATACGAGTCTTGTTTAATGTGTCCCAGACATACTGCCACAAATAAGTCTCATCTGATCAAATCAGTTTGAGCTACTTGTTTGTCATGTTATATATTTGAAATTTATTTATATTCAAAATATAAATACTGTTATTCACATCTAATGTGTTTATCTCAATATCATTTTTTTAAAATAAAACACTTTAGTGTTCTAGAATATAAACGTATACTCGCAACGAGTTATACTCGATATAAAGATAATATTTTTAGTCAAACTAGATACATTTAACAATTTCCTAATTTAAGTACACACCCGAAGGGTAGTTCCCAAATTCAGGTATCTACGGTTAAAACAGCGATTGTCGTCCCGTTTCCTATTCGTAGATAAATCTCATCTGAAGTCAGTATCCTGCTAATAAGCAGATTCTGCCCATCAATACATATTTATGTACCACATTTAGTATCTAAAATCCAATTTTAATACTAGTAGTGAACATGTTTATGACAATCATTCTTGAAGTCGGAGTATTGCTCCTCTTCACTTCCTTCATGTCTGCCTTGTCCATACGACAGTCACGCTTCAAGTGACCCCATTTGCCATAGTTTAGGCAGACATCTTGGGATATGTCCTTTGTCTTCCTAGAAGACTGTGATGATTTTGCCTTTGCCCTTTTCTACACTCTATAAGCCTTCAGCCAAGCCTTGGCCTTCTGGGATATCGAAGTAAGATGCGCCTTACGCTTCTTACCATTATTGCAAACTTTGCCTTTGTCTTCTTGAGCATAGCCATTAACTCTCTAAGAGTTTTCTATTGCAATTGAAGATCCTTTAATTTCAACATCATGGTTAAAGATCTAATCCTTAGTTATGACGATGAAATTAAGGAGTCATTATGGCAAGGATAATGGATTAAGCACTAAAGTTATCATCACATGAATCTTCCAAAGATCATGCTCTACTATTTGCTTAACTCCGGGCTTAGGCTCGAGATGTCATTTTATCAAATAAAATAATTTCTCGATTCTCAAGACTATCATGATGTTTTATTCCCAATCTGAAGATTAAACCATTTAAATACATTTTCATCCAATATTTATGTTTTAAATGCTAAATCTTTCAATTTATCTTGATTCTAATAGTCCAACTATTTAATCAACGATTTGAGGTACCTTTGTGTATAATGATTACTATAGTCCAACTATATAATCAACTATACTTTGATTTGTTAAATTCAATTATATTGATTACTATAATCCAATTATAAAATCAACTATTTATTGAATTAGTTTGAATACAGTCCAACTGTTTAAATTAAAACAACGTTTGTAAATTTTGACGAATAATGAAATGAGCGCGTATGGAAAGTATCTAAACGAAATTGAAAATCTAATACTTGCCTCACACTATTTTTCGGCGAGCCTCTAACCCTCTGTTGAGTACTCGGGAAACCTAGTTTCCTAGTGGACTAAGATCCCGTTAAATAACACATAATCTTGACTTTGGCCAACAAATTGTATGATACTTAACTAGGTAGATCTCTAAAATCAATTGGATCCCATCCAATTCCTAGATCCAGTAGGTGGACATCCAAGTTCGAAACATATATCTTATATATGCCAATATATCCAATATATTGCCTAACCTTTTTCCTCTGAATCAATTAAGCCTTGGCTTTGGCACAACAAACTTAATGATCCCAGTTAAGTGGAACCCATTGACCTTGGAAAGCTTCGTAATCGATGTCGATGGACAAGAAGTGATCTTGACTTTGGCCAACAAATCACAACTTGGACAAGACACTGATATGGAATAAAGCCTTCATGATTCAAACATATCCGCGACGGAAAAAGGTCTTGACTTTGGCCAATAAACCAGTGCCAGTCTTGGATGTTGAGTAAGAATCACTCAATGGAAGGAAAAATGCTTAATATGTTGTGAGTGTTTTTCGCGTAATTGGCAACCAATTAATTATCTTTGTTAAGGTCTCATCATCATACACCCTTAAACATGCATTTTAAAAAATATAATAAGGTGCGTATAAATAAAATAATAATGATATGCGGATGGATACTTAAACACTTTGTTCCTAGAACAAATCTCTCCCTTTCCTCTCTCCAGTTAGCACAAGTATTACTTCTACTCGATTGCATAACACTTCTAAAGAAACCTCATTTACATTGAGGGGAATAGGTGAGAAGAGAAATACATAGAGTCAAGATATAATAGGCTGGACACACAGGTCCAATTAATAAATTCTAAATTTATTACAATAATTTCCAAAATTGCCCTCACTCATCTAATATCCATCCGATATATATTATTCATGCATCGCAATCATGTATTCACACAAAGTATGTTATCAATCAATCTAATCCAATTAATTAATCTGAAATTAATTATCATCCAATGTTCAAACAACGATTTGATTTTACGCGAGTCAAACTCATTTTGTGAATAAGTACTAAAGTACTAATTCTTGAATTATATTAAACTACGACATTAAATCCAATTTAATTTGTATTTAATACTAATTCGTTATTTAATTCCAAATTAAATAAATACACTTTTTAATGTGCCTTTACGACTTAGATTCAAAATCTAATCGTTACGGGTCTCAAAGCCCGATTAACATACAATGTCGTTTAATTAAAGTCCAATGGGCTTTCAATTAATTTCTTAAGGCATGAGCTTCGGCAACCAAAGCCCAAGTAAGGAATCACCCTTTATGCCTAGAAATCAATTTCGGCCCATTAGGCCCAATTAAACTTTAAAGGCCCAATTGTTATATTTGTACTTTATGGATATGGTTTTGGGCCCAATTGGATCCAACTAATTAGCCTAAACCAAACTTGGCCCAACCAAGCCCATTAAGCCCAATTACAACTTTTACAAGCCCAATTCCAAAATAAGCCCAATTAATTAAATTACCAAAATTTCAAATTTCATAATTTAATTAACCTAAAGTGTATGCCATAATTAATTACCCAAATTAACATTTCCAAAATACTAATTCACTCAATTAATTATGCTCATTATCATCAACAGATGTCCAACACATTTGAATCAAAAAATCACATCATTTTACATGCTTATACTCACGGCAATGGTAGGGATTTCTTTGTCCGATTTGGTTTTAATCCAGTTAAAACCAATTCAACATCACCCAATGTTTTCCAACTCATCCAATGATCAAAAAACACAAAAATCACCATGACTTAGGGTAGTCCAACTTTCGGCCAAGCCAAATATATTGGGGAAAATTTATCCAATCCGATTTTCATCAAATTGACAATGCATAACACTATGTTATCATAATTTAAGCATATCCAAACAATCAATTTCACTCAAACATGCTCAAATCAATTTTACCCAATTTTATCCTAATTCAATTTCATGCTCAAAATGGCTCTGATACCATTGTTGGGTTTCTATTAAGTCCCAAGATCGATTTCAAGCAAGAAATCATGTGGGAATACAACAATGAAGAATGACAGAATCATACTTACATTGATCGGCTTTGCGAAGCCAGGAACAATAAAAATCTTCAAGCTTTAAGTCCAAGAAGCTCTCGGCTTTTGTTCCATTTTGTGCTCCCATTTTCGGCCATGGATGTCCTCCAAGCTCCAAGCTTTGCAAATGGTGATTCCATGCTCATGTGTTCGGTTCCCTATCACCTTGGATGACCCTTTAGAGTGCTAGCTCTTAGTAATTTTTGCAACAAAAATTACCTACTTCTTTCCTTGACATTCGGCCATGGAAGAAATGGAGATGAGAGAAAATGCTTCCAAAACCGTGAGGATGGAGAGGGAGAGAAGAAGTGTGTTGGTTTAATTTGATTTCCAAAAACAAATACCAAAAACCATTACGAAAGTCAAACAAGGTATAAAGCTTTTAAACGTTCCATCAATTCCCATCAATCAATGAATAGTGACTAGATGTCACTCACCAAAAGGTGATAAGACTTCTATCACTGATTGACTAATGATGTGACATTAGATGTGACTTGCGGGCCCCACTTTGATTCTAAATGTGAGTGCACCAGCAAACACTTCTGGGCTCGGATTCGCTAATTTCGAATTGACGAATTTACGTCACGACATGATTAAATAATTATGCCTAGCAAAATTACTATTCACGTCGCTAACGAATTAATTCTAAATTAACTTGTTCGCCGAATTAAAATCTAATTTCAATTCCGCGTCGAAATCTAATTTCGTTCAATATATCGAATATATTATTTTATCGATTAATTCCAAATTAATCGTTCTCTCTCTTTAAATAATATTTTATCCCAGATAAAATATCTCTGTAATTAATCCCAGATTAATTTTCTCTATCTTATTAATTAATCCAAGATTAATAAAGTGCGAGTCATACATCATCGGTGAATCTTCGGAAAGCGACCCATGAGATCCCCGGATATGTTGACAGTAAATCCGGTTATCGGGCTATCCTAACACGTACGTACCTAGTACTATATTTTTACCGATTTACAAGACAAGGTTGGCTTCTAGCAAAGTGTCATGCCTACCCAATTCTCCAGAAATATTTTTAAAGGAATATAATAATCTATATCAGGCGTAGTATACGTAGTATTGCGTATTACAATCCAGTATCGGATGTCACGTGCTAGGCCTGGGGCTGGAATTGTGTCTGCCCCGTACGAATCACATATCGGATCTCTGGTAACTATTCTCTATAATCGGATAAACATGACCTAGTCATATTATCCTGATGACTGCAGTCCATAAGAGTACTAGTTCCGTATCCTACGTGATCATCATCTCCAATATAACTGAAGTGATACTTCCATCTTGAGATCACACCCAATACACTACGATTCTCAATATACCCAGAATAGACGTACACAGAACCGGTTAAAGCCCTGGATGACCAAAACCAAAGTATATTGATTGTCGCAAGTATTAGCGGTGCAAGTCTCAGGTTAAGACCAAATACACCTATCCTGATTCGGACTTCCATAGACATATAGTTATACTACCAATGGAATTACGAGGGGTCTATCCAGAGCGAAGCTGTTTTCCGTACCATCGGTAAAACACAACCTCCTATTACACTTGCATGAGTATCCAATACTCAAATACATGAGAACTATGCTGTTATGCTCCCACAACGAGCACAAGTGTAATACTAGTCTATTCCGCATTATCGATGTCCAATCTCGATAATACTACGACTAGGGATATTTAATGATTAAACCTTCGTGTATTGATACTGTCTCATATCATCTCAATCCGGAACTAATCATAAGGACTTTTATCATTTATGTATCTTGGTAATCTAATTACAAGTAATAAAAGAGCAATTTCCTTTGTCACATAGTTAATTTATACAACAACACCATGTTCTGTACAAATAGTGATGCTATGGGTCATAATTGTCCAACAATAGTTTCACATAATTTTGTCCTCAAAGAATGCCTAGTAATGAAACCATAGAACCTTCAAAGTACTCAACGTAACTCAAATCTAAGTCTTTGAATAAATCATCTAAGCCAGACTCACAGTGTGTGTGTGAAGGTTCGTTCACAACTTTATTCCTAAGTAAGCCAACTCAATGATTTCGTTTAAAAATTGGGATTGATGGGTCAAACCAACCTAGATATCTCAATTAAGCTCTGTAATTGTTTTTCTGTGCTCAATATGGTATTATTTTTCTTTTTCTTTTTTTGTCACTTTTTTTTTTTTGCTTTTCTTTTTCAATTTTTTATTAATTTTTTTTTTGTATTCTCTCAACACACCTACCCTTTAAGGTAGCATTTCTCTTCATGGTGGTCCTAATACTCGCCCATGGGTAGCTTCATGCTTATCGATTATAGGTGGTTTATTTTATTTATTTAGAGACTTTTTCTTTTATTTTTAATCATACCACACATCATAACACAAGCAAATCATGATAAACATCTAAGCAAATGGTCATTCATCGACATGCAATTTCTTCAACTAGTCATCTTACTAAGTATTCAGGATTTCATTGCTAAGAACCTATATTTAAGTGCTTACGAGTCTAACATAGATAAACTACTCAAAGTATCAGATAAAAGTGCATTAAAGAACTTATCATTTCTAAGATTTCATCCTAAAACAAACAATATCATCATTTGACTTATGTTTAACTATCAAAGACTAAAAACTAATAAAATAATTTTTTTTTTTTGATAATAGAATAAAATGTATTTATGACAGGTATTATCATGTGCATGCATACACCCCCACACTTAAAACTTGCATTGTCCTCAATGTAAGATAAATATAAGGAAAAATGGTTAAGGTATAATACTACCAGGTGCGGAGTTGATCAGGCTCCTACTGGTGAAACTTTAGTTGTGTGGCTGTGTAGGTTGTGTTAACTCATGCATAAACACTCATGCAAATAGAAAAAATAAGCATGTAGTTAGCACACAATAATATAAAACTAAATAAAATAAAATAAATAAAGATAAAATGTAGATGCAATAGTTGCCTCCCCGCTAGCGCTAAGTTTAACGTCTTCAGCCAGACGTAACCACTTAGGTTGTTCATGGTGGCTTCCATCTAGCATACTGATGAAGGCATGGGAGGGAATTTCTGTCTAGCTGTGGTAGTGTATCTATTGATCCTCCAAGGTCTAGAGATTGTTGAAATTTTAGGCTGCTCATTACGAAAAGTTGGCTCAACCTTTTTTTAATCTCTCGGTTATCATCTTTAATTGAGCACGAACTCTCATTTTCCTCTTTTTCGGTTCTTTGGGACCAGTTTCAGTTCAGGAGGATTTGATTCAGGTTGTAGAGAAGCTGTTTCTGGCATGACTATTTCTAGCATTGTATAAGTAATGACACTCATCCTTACCCTATGATTGTTTTTCAACATTTGGATCTGGAACTCTCACTGTGGGCCTAAATGCTTGTGGGAAAGGTACTCTTAGTTAGAAAGGTGGTACTAATTCTTCTTGAGTGGTACCTACACCACTATCTTTGGGGTCATCTATGGTATTGGACATGTCCTGTAAGCCTACCTCCTTACCACTCCTAGTGAATATAGCATTAACACCCTTTACATTGGCTGCTTCATGATTAGCATGTGTCATGTGTTGCTCTTGTGAATTAGGTTGAGCTTGAGATGAAAATTTATCTTTTTCTTATACACGTAGGACATTAGTTAATTTAGAGATCTGACTCTAATCTCCTTATGGTATTCGGCTACCTGAGCTATCAATGACTCAATCCTTTGATTGGTTTTATTTTGGGCTTCCATAATTACCTGCTGGGCCTCCACAAATGCTTACACACTATCCTCTAGGGAATTCCTAAGAACTGCAGGTGTGTGATACTGAAGAGCACTATAACCTCTAGACTGATGAGATTCCTGTCTCCAACTAAGATTGGGATGGTTCCTCCAACTAGGATTATAGGTGACTAAGTAAGGTGTGTAAGGCTTTTGGAGCGTCCCTCATGCATGGAATTGTTCCTCATTTGTCCCTCTCATCTCACCATATACCAGACACTCTTGGGATTCTAGCTGGGCTACTGAATGCATGGTTTTGCTATCTTTGGCTTGTAAGGCTCTTATCTCTCTAGTTAGTAGCTCAACATGTGCCTTAAGACTATCATCTTCCCTAAAGTGATGTACGCTCCTGCTAAAAGAAGTGTGTGTCCTATAAATGTTATCTAAGACATTGGGTCCAGTCCAAGTATGAGATTTCCTAGCTAGGTCATCTAAATACTCGAGTGCCTCATCAGGATCATTTCGGAAAAACTCACCATTGCACATTGTCTCAACGAATTGGTGCTCCCTACGGGTCAGTCCATCATAGAAATAACTTACTAAAATCCAACTCTCATATCCATGGTGAGGGTAACTAGCTAACAACACCTTATACCGCTCTCACGTTTGATAAAAGGGTCTCACTGTCTCTCTGGGAGAAGGTGGAGATTTATCTTTTCAAGGCATCCGTCTTATGATGTGGGAAGCATTTGTCAAAAAATATCTGGGTCATCTCGCCCCACGATTCTATTGACCTAGGTTTCAAAGAATACAACCAACTCTTAGCTCTATCCTTAATGGCAAAGGGAAAGAACTTAAATCTAATTGCGTCGGTAGTCCCAAAACGGTTATAGAAGGTTGCTACTACCTCTTCAAACTCCCTAATGTGCACGTAAGGATTCTCGCTCTCTAAATCGTGAAAAGTTAGAAGATATTGTATCATTTCATGCATGTGTGTGGTGCATTAGGGGGAAACATGATGCACAAAGGTGTTGCTGTGCGAGTTGGGTGGAGGTACTCTTCAAGAGTCCTCCTAGGTGGTCTCTCGTATTCACTCATATTATGTGAGATAGACGCGGGTGGGGTAGCAAAAAGATTTTCAAATATGTGATCAGAGTTAGAGTCTTTTTCTTCAGCTCTAACAAATCTACCAAATCTATCCATACGTCTAGACATGTAATTGAAGCTCAAATAATATGGGAAACAGGAGAAAAATAAACTATTAATAAATAAACAGAATAAACTAAAAATTAAAATCTAACTAAAACAAAAACAGAAATAAAATAACTAAAATAAATACTAGAAACAAAAAAAAAAGAACTAATTAAAGGAAAAAATCTAAACAAAAACTAAAAAAATTAAAATAAAAAAAATGAATAAATTATAAAAATAAAATAAAATAAAATACTAATAAAAAATAGAACGACGTTACCGTTTTGTTGTTGACTAAATAAACCTGCTCATTTTGCTTGTAAACTGTCTCCCCGACAACGACGCAAAATTTTGATTATGCCCAAAAATAACTTGCGGTTATCACAGTATAGCTTGGGTGTCGATTCCTCAGAGAGATGGTTACAGAAACTAATTTACTCAAACAAAAACGTTAACAGTAACTTAAATAAATAAAATAAATTAATTGATAATTAAAGTAAAAACTATAGAAAAATTTGCAGGATTTTATCAGTAGAGAAATATGATAAAGCATCAAGAATCCCTCTTATATCAAACTCGTATATTCAGTTATTGATTCCTGTTATTGCTCAATTGAAGGTTTCACATCCCAAACCAACAATCGAAAAATATTCAATTCTACTCCTATTAAATTCTAAGTTAATCAATGGTTATTTTCTCTATGTTAACAGCACACAAAAGTCATCGTTACGAGTTATCTAACGTCGACAATATACCCTCAGGCAATACTGCAAGCAAAAGACCAACACATAAAATAAATTTTACCAGTCACAACTAAATTCGCAAATCACACATAGAAGAAGCATGACTGGATCTATATGGGAGTTTGACAAAGCATAATTTCTGGATTCAAGAATCGAAAGATAATAGAAAATAACAACCATCAATTATATTAAACGTTAAAAGGTTCTTAAGAAATCAACAACATAAATATAGAAATTAAAATACAAGAGTTCATCCTTAGGTTTGTCTATAAGATTAGTTCTCCATTGAAGAAAGAGATGCAGCCTGAATAGATTGGAGAGACGTCATGATTTCCTTGAAGTTCTTCGTTCTTCCTCTCTATGAATTGTGTTTTTGGTTCTTTTTGTGTGTTTCACCTTTGTTTCTCTCTGAATTTATCCTCCTCTCCAAGGTTTAGGATGAAGTTGGGTTTATATAGAAAACTCCTGGAACCCTAAATTGCATTAAAAATGCATTGTACACAATCCTGGAATCGCGGTTTCACGTCTCGACTCGCTGGTGGCTTTTCAGGATGCTATAATTGACTAGATCTTCTCGAGTATATATAAATTGATATATTATGGGTCTCGTAACTTCAATGTGCGACTGATGCTCCCGCGTGCGTCCGATATATCTGTTCGGCTCTGAAATATGTTCCATTACTCCATTCTCCTTGATACATTGCTTCCTATTAACAAAGCACAAAATGACTCTATTTAAGATTAAAAAATATGATAATAAAGCTGACTTAGCAGTGCTTTAAGTACATTTTCGTGCACTTATCACCCATCTACTGACACAAAAGGTGGACTAAGTCGTGGATGATTGGTACTTAGCCAGAATTTGGACTCAGGCTAGTAAATCATCTTCCGGCCGACCTGGGTTGGTGCTAACTAGCACTTAACCAAATATCTTCTCATAGGATCCTACCTCGCTATTGTCATTTCCAACAAGCCCTGTCCATGCATTCTTCTTAAAACCAACCTAATTTGATGTTGTTTGGCATGTAACCTAATTCCCATGTTGTTTGATCATATCATACTGAGGGAAATGATCCCTCTAAATTCTTGTTAACAAAGTAATAAGGCCTCGGGGGAGAAACTACAACCCCAAGCCATCTCAATGTTTTGGACACAAGGGTACACTTCCTCATGCCATTAATACAGTAAGGGTTAAGGCTTAGGGGAATTCTTTCGACCTCGAACTATCTCAAAATTTGGCCATGGGGGAATAACCTTTATTCATGCCATTAACATAGTAAGGCATTGGGGGAAGTCTTCCGACGTCGAGCCATCTCAAAATTTGGCCACGAGGGAGCAATACTTCCTCATGCCATTTGACACAATAAAGTCTCGTGGAAAATCATCTGACCCCCAGCTATCTCAAAACTTGTCCACGATGGAACAAACACTCATATTACTATTTAACTCAATAAGGTTTCGAGGAAATTATCTGACCTCGAGCTATCTAAAAACTCGATAATGAGAGGACAATATCTCCTCGTGCCATTTAACACAATAAGGTCATGGGCAAAATATCTGATCCCAAGTTATCTCAAAACTTGGTCATGAATGAATAATTATTCCTTGTGCCATTTAACACAATAAGGTCTCGAAGGAAATCATCCAACCTCGAGCTATCTCAAAAATTGGCCACGAGGAAAAAATCACTCCTCGTATCATTTAACATAATAAGTTCTCGGGGGAAATCATCCGACCATGAGCCAATCAATAAAGGCAGCGGTGGTGGCATCTAATCCGTGCTACTCTAAACGAAAAGGTTACCTGAATCGGGCTCAGTTGTCTCGAGGCCTTTCCCCTCAAAGAAGTGATGCTGATTGCCATATGAGCCCTTTGACCACATGTTCTATGGATATCCCGAGGCATTTCTCCTTAAAGAGGTGATGTCAAATGTCACATGAGCCCTTCGGCCACATGTGTTATGGATATCACGAGGAATATTACAAATATTATATTCACTAAGCTCTATCGTACGTTTCACATGATGATACGATGTTTCTAGACCTTATCCATTTCTTGTACTAAAAACCAGACTAATCGTATATAATAAAATAGCTAAACACAAAGGTTTCTCACCCTGATTTGGCTTAGCCAGAAGTAGAGATTGATTAAGTATTCTTTGAGGTAGTGAAAAATATCCCCGCACTCCCGTTTCAGTCTCAATCATTTTCCTAACTTCTACATTCACTCATCTGCTGATGCTTCCTAAACTATGTGGTTTCCATCTTCAACCAACATCGTAACGTGTTTGTTGCTTCTCATATTGTCCCCACAGACGATGCCATTTGTTCATTATTTTTTTATTTAAAGGGAAATATAGGGAACTTACCCCTCGAAAAAACTCCATAAACTATTAATTTAATTGGTTAGTGGAAACCTTAAAAATTTAGCAAGTGATAGACAACCACAGAGATAAGATTTATGTGGTTCGGTGAAAAGTAACCCCAACCTATGTCCATAAGGAAATGAGATATTTTATTAATCTCGGGATGACCCGATGACGTTATAAAGAATTCACATTAGATTTATAACAAATAACCCCTCATGATGATAATGTGGTCGGTTACACGATCCATTTTTCCTATCTATCCCTAGTTTGCTCTTACTAGCTTTTGCTCCCAAGTTATAAGTGTTTGTAATATGTAAAATTGCTCACCCTCTCTAATGTGGCTTCTGTCCATTTTTATATCGGTTCCTTTTTAGCCAACCAAGATGTCAGCTCATGTTACTGCACCATCATTATAATTCTTAGTTATTGCTTCCACTAACTTCTCAACCAATCTCTTTATGTGAGTTGTTTTGCCACTATACTGGCCTATGATACCTAGTGCAGACACTGTATTTTTACATAGCATGATGATGAGTCTCTTATAGGAACACCGCCTATAAAGTTTGAGAAAGTTGTAAGGTTTAATATTGGAGGGGAAAGAAACCCATATGTCACCTATGTCTAGTCAGATTTGGGCACCAAATGCGTCCGGATGTCACCTATGTCTGGCTAGACTTAGCCATCAAATTCGACTAGACATGAATTCAGTCAGGTCGGATGTGTTCGATTTTTCAGTTTTGTATAAGGATTTGACCTCTTTGCTTTTTAAATTATTTCCATAAAAATCGTTCTTTCCTTTCTGATCCATTTCCCTAATTATTTCTTTTCCTTAACAAGGGAGATCCTTTCAATATTAATAAAACCCTAAAACACTATAAAAAGGAGAAAGTGGAAACCAAAAAATAAAAAAAAAGCAACCCTTCCCATCTCCAGTAAGAGATTCAGAAATTAACCTAAACCTTTAGAGGTATTCTCAGAGCCAAGTTACACTTAAGGTACAACTGAGGGCCTTCAAACCTTTACTTTCATATTTTTTATTTACTACTAGTGACTTTGTATATCCGACTGGACATATATCTGTGTAGGATACAGAAACTGGGCGACACATGCTGTTCTAGACTCAGGGCCTAGTTGGGAGTACGGAGTAGCCCGCGGGGGACTAAACCGGAGAATAATGGAGTCGCCACCCGGTGTGAACCGGGAAAATGAGATTTAAGGCCGCACTCACCCCTCGCAAGGGAAGACCTCAAACCGTTGGGTTCGGAATGGTCCCTTACTTATGTCACTTGTAATGAATGGATTTGTGCGATTTTAACCAAGTCTACTCAACATACATTGGTAAGAACTACCCTATAAACCTAAATCTAAGTTCACATGCTTTGAAAGTAAAACAACATTCTAGTGGTCTTATCATGCTCGAATACAAGTTGGATGAAATGAAATACGTGAATCTTTCAAGTGGTACGGGGCATTGTATCCCGAGTGCAAACCATAATACCGTCCATTCGGATTCGGCTATGGAATTTATGTCCGGGTTTCCGTCCAATATACCACAAGAAAGAACGCATATTTCATTCACCCCAAAATCACATCACATACTAATTAATGACATTCATGCGACAGAAAAATAAATTACATGCCATTCTACCTTATTAATTTATATAACCTAAATTAATTAACATGTTAAATTAACTATTCATGCTAGCATTATTAAACACATGTTCTAAGTCAATATTTTATGTAAATAAATTCTAAATAACATGCCAAAATAAATATTCATGCTAAACATATTTTCTAAGTTATTATTTCATGCGAATACATTCAAACAACATGTTCGGCTAACATTCATGCTAAAATACCATAAAATAAATTTTCTAAATCATGATTTTTTGTAAATAAATTTAATATAAAGGTGCCCTCAGGTCTTACCTTTTTTGTCGCTGTTCGGAGGTGCGTTATACGGCCGTTGGAAGAGCTAAAACATCGTGAATCCACTGGTTCGCTGCTTTGGCATTTTCCTTCGCTGTTTCACTCTTTCGCTCGCTGTTTTCACTCCGTTACGATACCGTTTTGCTGCCGCATCGCTGCCGTGTTTAGACCACTGGTTTGTGGTGGATTAGGGGGGTGTTTTGGTAATTTTTGAGGGTAGTGGGCTGTTGTTTTTTAGGGGACTAAATGAGGCAGTGAAGAGTGCTAGTTGAGGCAGTTTTTGAAGGTGTTTGGACGTGAACTGCAAGGGGGAAAATGAGGGCTGTGTGGTGAGATATTTTCGTGAAATGAGGGCTAGTTAGGGAGGCAGTTTAGGCGTGCATTTCAGGTCTAAAATGGGGCAATTAGGGGCGTGAACATCAGGTCTAAAATGAAGGTAATGGGCGTGGTTTATAGGGCTGAGTAAGAGGGCTGTTTCAGGGGCTGAATATTGGCGTGGATGGGGTGTGAACTGCTAGCAAGTTGCGTGAGTTGTAGGGGCTGAAATGGATGCAGTTTTGGGCGTGAATAATGGCAGTTTTGGGCGTGTATTTGGAGGCTAAACTGGATGCTTTGGGCGTGAGTACTAGAGCTGATTCCAGGGGAGCTAAAGTGAGGTGATGGTGCGCTGGTTTGAGGGCTGAATGGGAGTGATAGGCGTGAAGGTTTGAGGGGCTGAATGAGAGTGATAGGCGTGAAGGTTTGAGGGCTAATGGCTTGTTGGCGTGTGTTGCTAGCTCCTCCAGCAAGATGGTGTTTGGTTCCATTTTATAATGGAGAGTGGGGGAGGAGGCATTTATTGTTTGTTGTTTGGTGGGGAAGAAATGGCTTATTAGGCTTGAAAACGTGTGGGGCATAGATTATTAATTGGGTAGGCATTATTTTGTTGAAAAAAATGAAAGAGAGTGGAGGTGGGTTGCAAGGATTTAATGATGTAGGGTTTGTTGATTTAATGAAAAGGAAGTGGGGGCATGCATGGTTGAATTTGTGGACATGTGAGTGGGGGGGTTTTGGCTTTGTCTTTGTTGAAGTAAAATAGAAAGGGAAATGGACGTGGGTGAAGGTGAGAGAGAGGGATGGCTTTTGTTTGTTAGTGTGCATTGTTTATTGGAGTGGAAAGTGAGATGTGTGATTGTTGAGTGGGGACGTGAGGTGTTGTCACGTGGGGCAAGGGTTATTTAATGATTTGGAAAAATAAGGAAAGGTGGGTAAATCTTGTTTGAATAGTGTATGGAGGGGTAAAAATAGTGCCATGGGCGTGGGCTTCTTGCTTGGTGGGCTTGGAAAAGGTTTGTGGTGATTTTGGGCCAAGGATATGCTTCGAAACGAAGATCCAACAAGCGAACTCCGAGCGAACTAATTCCAAATAATGTGTCATCTCTTGACTCCTTATTTCAACGACCGTATTCCGCGACCTCCATGACTAAAAGGCGGTGCCTCCTTATGAGACTCATCATCGGGCTTGGTATGTAAAAATGCAATGCCTACAATCTGGCTACATTCGACCGTATGTTTTCCAGTGGTACCCAAAAATAAACTCCATAGCCGATTCTGAATAGACGGTAATATGAATTATACTCGTGATACATATCGGTCTTATAGAATTTACTTTTATTATTACTATGTTATTTCTAACCTGTATGATCTTGCACTTTTTATTGTTCTGTTTCACATAGAATATCTGGCTAGACTTACACTAAATTTGGCCGGACATTAATGGCATAAATTTTTTTGTTTTGTTTTCTACTTTGATAATTTCTGGATATTTAGTAATCTTTTAATTTATTCTTTTATCGTTCATTTTATTATGATTGCACCATGTATGCTATATAAACTGTTGTTGTATGATTTTTTGCATCATAAGACGTTTGAATCCTCATTTGAACATGGATATTATACTATCATTAGTAAGGGAACATTCCAAACCCAAACGGGTTTAATGTCAAACCTTATGAACGGTGTAGTGTGGCTTTAAGTCATTCATAGTGTCTTATACTAGGTGACGAGTCCTTTATTTTATGTTAGTCCCCCGTGGGTTATCCATTCTCTCTTTGGGCTTTGAGTCCAACAGTGTCATAGGCATAGTGGTAAATCCCACTTCACTCCTACAACTGGCAAGGCCAGTGACCATTGTGAACCGCTGCCTTATTTATAACATTCTAAGTCTTCAAGTTGAACTTATTTTTAGGTAGGGCATACGTCATGTTGCTCCCATACTGGTCGGTCATTGTCCAATCTTCGTTACTTAGGTTGGGTAACCGAGACAAATGATACTCTATCAAACCCAAACTTTAAATTTATTATGGCGTCTCCATGCTAATACCACTTTGTCGGGTCGGTCTAAATAACATCTCAAAGCACCTAAAAAAATTCTTCAATATGATCGGGTCTGGTACCACATTCTCATGCTTCACCTCAGAATCTTTCCTTAGAATCTTCATCACATACTAGGGTCGGGCCATGTTCCAACCTTCATCTTACTTCTGGGCCCTTGGGCTTTTCTATCTTTTTGGTTTGGTTTTACAACTATACCTTTTAGCTCTTAATGGTGTAAGGTCTTACAAAAAAGCACCATCAATAATATCCTTAAAATGCAAATCATATAATGTTTCTAAAATTTATTTTATAATGGAAAACCAAATTGATATTACCATATATCACTTTGTGTGTGTATGTATGTATGTATGTATGTATGTATGTGTGTGTGTGTGTATATATATATATATATATAGTGAAACAACAAACATGTGCTTCAACTAATTGTTGTCTTTTAACAATCCACTGCTTAAAATGGAAACACAGTAACACTAGCCTCAAAGATAATTTTTTGAGTACAATCATTGTATATGTGATGTGATATTACCAAATAATAATTATATAATATTTAGGGGCTGTGTTAAATAAAATTATCATTTATATAATTTTCTTTACTATTTAACATACGTGGTAAAATATTATTAGGTTTTTACATGGGTGAAGTGATGCCACAGTTTCATAATAGATTTTTTTCCCAAATATGATAGGGATGGAGTACTGAGGGTGTTTATTTAGTGTTGCATATTAACACTATTGTGAAAATTATTTTTTATAAGATTGTGATTGATAATTATTACAAACTTTTCATAGTATATAGTTATAAATGAGCACACGATATATAATCTCTAAAAAATCAACACAATCATAATAATACCAAATCCAAATAATTGTTAGGTTAGCGGGGACGACTCAGAATTGTCTTAAATTTTAGAGGCCTTGTATGAGTATTTTAAAAGGAACACATTTAAAGTTAAACACACGGATACAAGGATGCTTGGTTGATCTCAACCGTTCAATTTGGGGGGCGAGTCACAGATGGGTGACACTCGACACATTTTAGAGACGAAACAAGATTGATTTGATGGATATGATAATTGGAGTTAAGAAGACCATTATACCATCACAAATTCCTAGGGACGCTTCAGAACCCTATGAGCACCTTTTTGGATAACGAATGAAAAAGAGCTAACCGTAAAAAAAATGTTAACTTTGGAAAACAAGCAAGGTGGTCTGCCCGCATTGGCTAAGTTTTGTAATGCTCGATGTAAAGAGAACATAATTGTTACTTGAGAATCATGCATATAGAAGGCTTTTTGGTAGAATATGATGAGTTTGATGCTTAGTTGATATGGAGTCTGACTGTCCCGACCGTGTTTTGCCTATCTTTCACCGCCATCTTCTATAAATTTCCCGATGTCAACTCACAAAACAGTTGATATCGAGAACTATAAGACAGATGTTGACGGTGTTTTTTTTTGTAAAACCTTATACCAAGGAGAGCTCAAGGGTATAGTTGTAACACCAAACCAAATTGATAGAAAAGCCCAAGGATCCAGAAGTAAGAAGTAGGTTAAAGCATAACCCGACCCTAGTACGTGATGAAGAATCTAAAGAAAGATTCTGATGTGAGGCATATGTATATGGTACCTAACCTAATCACATTAAAGAATATTTTTGAAGTGCTCTGAGATGTTATTTAGACCGACCCGACGAAGTGGTATCAGCTTGTATATGACCTGATGACTTTAAAGTTTGGATTCGATAGAGTACCATTTGTCTCGGTCACCCGACCAGAGGAACGAAGATGGGACGATGGCCTATCAGTATGAGAGCAACATGACGTATATCCTACCTAGAAAGGAATGCATCTAGAAGGCTAATAATGACATAAATAACGCATCAATTAACAGTGATCATAAGTTGGGGCAGTGGCGGAACTACTTGCAAAAAGAGATTGTTTGAGAAGCTGGTGGAAGTAATGACTAATGATTATAACGATGGTGTAGTGGCATGAGCTGATATCTTGGTTGGTAAAAATGAGTTTTTGAGAACCTATATAAAAGGGGCAGAAGCCACATGAAAGAGGGTGAGTGATTTTACATATTACAAACAATTGTAATTTAGGAGCAAAAGCTAGTAAGAGCAAACTAGGGATAGAGAGAGAAAATGAGTCATGTATCCAACTACACTGTCACCCCGAGGGGTTATTCATTGTAAATCGAATGTGAATCCCTTATAAGGTCCTCGACTCATCCCGAGGTTAATGAAAGTATCCCATTTCCTCGTGGATATAGATTGGAGTCACTTTCCGTCGAACCATGTAAATCATGTCTCTGTGGTTGTCTGTCTCTTGCTAAATTTGTAAGGTTCCAACTAACTAAATAAATTCACAATTGGGGGAGGTTTTTTCAAGGGGTAAGTTTCTTATATTGCCCTTCAAACGAAAAACAGCCATTAAAAGATATAAAATTAAATAGTATCATAAATCTGTTGGGATTATTATGCCCGATAAGTAAATATATTTAAAATATTATTGATTAATAAATTTATGATTCAATTTTATTACATGTATGTATTTAGATTTTCTTTACAGAATTCATGAAAATTTCATGATTATTTCTGTAACTTTAAATTAAATATATACATGTCTATGTAAAATGTTACAAACGTATATGTATAGATAAAATTTAAAAAATAATAATCAATATTTATTTGTGAGTATGATTTGAAGTTGGAATCTACAAATTCCAAAATCATAAATTTAATTCATTACATTACGTATGAAAAATATCCGGTTTGTGCTTCATATCGACGAGGTTTTTTTTTTTTCAAATAGTACTAACGTTTTGGAATTTAAATCCCCCATATAGATGAAAATAGTATTTGATGGCAGCCTATCTCTTTAAAAAAAAATAAAAAAATAAAAAAAAAATAACCAGCTTGGACCATTAATTTAATTAATGTGGACCATCTTGGGTAAATAAATACAGTAAAATCCATGTCCTTTCACCTTTTACTGTACAGATGTCAGAGTAGTTTAAAGTGTTGAATTCGCTAAAAACCATTTAATTGGGAAAAATTAAGACCACCTTTTTTTCACTATTTATTGATACGTGGAGCGGAGGAAAACGTCTTTAAATTTTGAAAACCATTTGCTGGATCAACAAACACCAAGCATTACATCCTGGAGGAATTTTTCTAATGAATTAATCGGGAAATAAATATCTTATTATAAATAGAGAGAATGAGATATGATTTTTTATCTCCAACAATGCATCAGTTTTTTAATCTTAAATCAACTTCTGTGACCATATTTCCTAATTTTAAAAATGAATTAATATGTCTCAGGTAAATCAATACTTTTAACTCATTAATATATATTATCTGTTTTGTAGGAAGGATTTATCATTTTAATGGTAAGAAAGTATGAATTTCTAATAAATATGTATTATTTTATAGTTCCCAAGGAGCATGATTTGGTGGTATTGAACTTACGATCTGGCTTGCAAGTTCTGAGTTCGAAGCCAAGGGGTGTGTTTCTTGTAAGAGTCTGAAACAACCGAAGATTTTACCTTTCCACTTAAGCCCAGATCGAGTGGTTTAGCGGCGAGATTTTCAATATTTCCAAAAACAAGAATGTAATATTTTATATTAGATAGGTGGTATGTGAAATACCCTATGATATTTCATATTTGATACCTAATTCAAATTCACAGCCAAGCCAACTACTCAAAGCAAGTGTATATATATTATTCCAGACGCCTTAAATTTGTACACACAGGCGAAGCGGCGCCGTTTTGTGGACCCTTATCTACACATTTGAACTCCCAACGTCGCTAAAATATTCAATGGCATCTGCAACTGTGTGACTTAACAGGTGTGCAGTTCATTGATAATCAAATCCTACCATAAATCTCCAGAAATTGATTCTGAATATTAAATAACAACTAACATATTGTTGCTGGGAACAGCTAAATATAATATGTATCCGTGCACTCTACTGATGAAATAAAAAAGAAAAATTACACAAAAAATTCTGTATGATGATTGTACTGCAATGCAAGAAAAATTACACAGTAACTACTGCTTTTCATAATATTTATCAATCAACCGTGTGTATGCATCTCAATTGTATTGCAGCTAAATTACAATATGATTGACAAAATGGGCCAAAAAATACAAGGTGAGTAACCAAAGCCAATGCACAAAACAAAACTGAAACAGGATTTGACCCTACTTCAAAACCCCCTTTCCTTCTGTGCTCTCTCAAATTACTGGGGATTATAAACACTGAATCTACACAAAGCCCGCCTTTGGAGTGTGTACAATCTATCTGTTTCATTGAGAATTGGACTTCTGTTGCTGGTTCTGAGTTGGTGACAATAAATTCACCTACCTTATAATCTTATCCAACATCCACGCTTGTGGTTGGCAATGGCATTCACTTCATCTTGTTCTGTATTGTCTAAATAGCACTCAGATGATGCTTGCTGACCATCTGAAGTTGACAACTCTAACCGTACAGGTTTTATATCCCAACCATGGGTGTGTTCAAAATTACACGCTCTTCTCCCAATCTCTTTGCAAATCTTCCAAGATGAAGCCTGAATGACAGAGTATGCACATCAGGAGGAAATGGAGACTTCATTAGCTCATCTACCTCAAACCACCATATTTGTTGCAAATAGGCAACTACATGGAAGCTGCCCAAAAACAAAAGCAAAATGGCAGATACAACCATCAAAATCCAGAAAGCAACTATACATTGTTAAGGAAAATGTTACAGTAGGCTAAGCACGTTTGTAGTTCACCAAGCCATTACAGGAGGGGGGAAAATGAAAAAGTGGACCCCCTATCTAAGTTTTGGTACAAAATAAACTTAAGAAAATATGACCAAATCCCTTTATAAGGTGAAACAAAAGAAATATGACACATTTTGTAACATCCCGCTTTAGCAGCGATGTTACCGGCAGGAGACAGCCTAAACCCATCTCCATAAGCCTCTGATTCTAAAAATATTTCGGTATGATGGATTCGTAACATCATACAACCTGGTCTATAGCCAACATCCACATACAACATAAACATAAAATCTTGGCCTCAGGCCGACATCTCAATATCAATACAATCTAAGGGCCCAACTAATATGCGATGCAGACATAAAGACATAATACAACCAGGGCTCCGTGTCCGAAAATACGAATATACAAAAACTTTTACAACAAAAACATTCGTGCTCAGCATGTCTCATCAAAACTCAAGTACACAACTTTTAAACTCAACCTATACACAAGACTCGACTTTCCCAAGACTTGGTGACTGGCTGACTGCAACGCTGCTATCCGGCTGCTCTGCAACTTTAGAGATCCATGGTCGACCATTCAGGTCGCCAACCTGCAAAACTCAAACAATGTAGTATAGTGAGTCATAAGACTCAGTAAGTAACTATGCTCCTACCTTGAGCATCATACACATACAAGGTCTGAATTCCAGTTTACATATTATTCCTGGCGTTTCTAAGTGATCACACATTCTCCAAATTACCAACTGTTCATACTATTTGTTTCCTAGCCGATTGGCAAACATTCCATTTCCTATATTCCTTTTATGTGAGCATCCATACACTCATCTCTTTCTGTTTTCTAGTGACGTGCTTCCTACCTTATTCATTTGCAATCATTGTAATCATATGTATATCAATCATGAACTTTTCAAAATATCCATATCTTGCAATCATATATCATTCTTATATAATCTATACCATCACATGTACGACATATATCACCTTTTCATTAATCATATATTGGTTATTAAAACCCTTTTCTGAAAAACTTACATGTGAATGTACTAGTGCTATAATCAATGTTTAAAAATACGTGGCGGTGCCTCGAGGCGGCCGGCCATTAAGGCGTGAGGCGGACCGTATCGAGGCGGTGAGGCGGGCGCCTTAAACCGAAAATCGAAACAATTAAAATCATAATAGCAGCATAATAAAAACATCAATAATTCAAAATACATTCATTTTTCCATCATTATTGTATGTTCAAATAACAATTGATAACTAATCCCTAAAAAAATTAATTTTTATAAATTGATGAAATGATGATTCATAATATTTAGTAATTTAATAAATTAATATTAATTATTTTCATCAAGAATATTTTTGTAACTTATTTTTATTTAAATATTTATAATAAATAAATTTATTGTTAATAATAAACTAATTTGATACCATTCACAATTAAATTTTTTTGAAAATCACAAATAACGTTGATTAATGATATTAATAATTTATAAATTATATAAAGAATAGTTTGGAATTGAGATGATTTAGAAGAAAAAAACACACATTTAAAATGAGTATTATTCACTCCCATTTTCCTTAGGAAAATTTACATTATTTGGGGACTAAATAATAATATAATCCAAAAAATGAATATTAGTGGACTTTTTAATAATTTTCAAAAGTTAGGCATATGTGTCGGTCTTCCAAAAAGAAGGAAAAAAGGTGGGTTTTTCCTCTTCTTCTTCATGGTTTTTGGCTTCTGGGTTCTTCATTTCTTATTTTTGTCTTCTTCATCTTCTGGGTTCTGGCGTGATCTCTTCTTCTTCTTCATTTTTCTTCTAGATTTGTTCGTCTTCTGGGTTCTTCTTCTTCTTATTCTTATTTTTTCGTCTTCTTCTTCTCTTGGTTTTTCGTCTTCTGAGTTCTTCTTCTTCATTTCTTATTTTTTTTCATCTTCTGTTTTTATCAGTTTCTCAATATCAATAAGTTTATTTCATAATTGATTAACAATGCATTGTATAATAATCCTTAAAATGTCAATTTACAATTAATTAATATAAATATGTGATACATACATTTGTCAAAAACACATGTAATTAATCAACGTACAACTTTTTTTCCTCTCATGGTGAGAAGATTTTTTCATCATAAATTGAGAATTTATAAAATACTAATTTAGAGCCCGCACTATACACGGGTTGAACAATTGAGTAGAATTTTTAAATATTTTCTTAAAAAAATTTCTTAATTTCATACTATAATTTTTCTTTTCATAAGAGATATTATTTGAGAAAGAAATAGAAATGAAGTCTATAATTTTCCTACAAGACTATCATTTGTGTATTTTTTTTTCATAGTGTTTTGTTTAGTTTGAATTGATTATATTATTGTTATTATTTTATTTTTTTTGCTGCATTTCGTTTCCTCCTATTAAGTCTTGTTCAGACTTTTATTGTCCTTTCTTTTTTTTTTTTTTTTTTTTTTTTTTTGTATAAATCTCTCTCCTACTAGGATTAACTACAAAGGCTTGCTTTCTTGCTTTCTTTCCTTTTTTTTCTTTTATAATTCTTTCTCATTTTTCCTCCACTTTTTGAATAAATCAATATATGCAGGAAGAAGAGATAATGTAATAGAAAGATATTGGCATAATATTTAAATAAATACCTTAAATGATGTTATGGTCATTTTTATTTTCTAATCCTCTTCTAATTTACTTTTCGTCAATGCAATTTCTTCAGAATAATAATATATGCCCTATTATAAGCAAATTTTATATTAGTTAATTTAAATCTGAGTGAACTCCTGAATAATATATGTTTTGATTTACTCAATATGAATAAATTTTAAGATAAAAAATACGATTTAAATCAATTTCAAAAGAAAAAGATTTCAAATAGAGGCTACATAAAGATTTTAAAAGAAAACATATATAATGAGGGAAATATTCTTTTGGGAGGCTATTAAAAGGATAACATAAAGTATTTAAAGGAAAATTGTAATATCCTAAATTTTTCGAAGTAGTTCTAGAATATTTCTGAATTAAAGTTAAGTATTTGGAATATGATGGTACTCGAAAATAAGAGTATATGTGTTG
The DNA here is from genome assembly GCA_019454045.1 of Zanthoxylum bungeanum. NCBI lineage: Eukaryota > Viridiplantae > Streptophyta > Magnoliopsida > Sapindales > Rutaceae > Zanthoxylum > Zanthoxylum bungeanum. The sequence continues at coordinate 48,457 of SKCR01029094.1, read as the reverse complement.
GAAAATAGGTCAGAATATTCTAAAGTGAAACTTCGTGGCATTGGAAAATACGTGGTTTCAAGGACCGGTTACATGATTTTTATTTATATCGTTATACGAGTAAAAGTTACATATTTCGGTTATAAAAATAGCAAATGAATTCTAATTGAGCTGATTTTTAAACTATCAGACTCTTTTTCCCGAGACGAACAATTTTATGTTGAATACTTTTTGAAATTTACATTAAAAGGCCTTTAAAAATATAAATATCCATGAGAGCCTCTTGATAGAGACTTGATTGTAATTTTACGGGGAGCAAAATGTAAATTTCCAAAACTTTTCTATAAATACCCTTAAGTTTCTAAACTTGTAGAAAAACCAACAGTTTCTAATACCTCTCACCTGACCCCTCACTGCGTGTTTGGTTTGTGTGGCTGCGTTTGCGATTAGCTGGCCACCGCCGGTCGGCACACCACCACAGAAAGGTGTGCCAGCACACCCTCACTCACCAACTGCTAGCAGCCGGTCTAAAGTCGCCAGATTTTAGCGACCTGAGGTGAAATACATGTGAAGGTTGGTTTCCTGATCCCGATTCATCGTTTCGCTTCACGGCCAAGCCACCCGCCAAATCAAAGTTGGCAGTGATTCTTTTTCGATTCCCTGCATGGTTGCACGTGAATCGAGAGAATAAGTGGTGGTGAACAATATCGTCGAATGAATAGTATCTCCAATCGGGATTTCGTCACTTAGTAATTCTAAAAAACTGTTAATATGTTTGACTTGTATGTTTGTTTATAGTACTAGTATGGTTACTTACTGAGTTTTATAACTCACACCAAACCAGCTTGTAGTTTTGCAGGTTGGCTCCAGACAGTTCAACCACATTAGCTTTGGAAGCTATGCTCGAGACGTGGATTACCCAAGTTGTAGTCACCCTCGCAAATATCCTGGGAAATTTTTGGAGGTTTAGGATTTGTGATTTTTGTTGGGGCAGTTGTGGAACCCCTAAGGTCGGATTGGTGTCCCGCGCAATGAAAGTGGCTCTAACCTAATGATATCAGAAATATGTGTGTTTTAAAATATTTTAATAAAAACTACATTCAAATACGAGTCCATAGGAAAAAAATGGAACTAAATCGAAGACAGAAAACTCCGAAACGGAGAAAATGAAGTTTTAGTTTTTATAAGCCATCGGAGTCGTGACACGAAGACTTAGTCGAGACGCTCCAAAGTGCGAGAGTAACTATGAGAGCTAAACATCTCGGCATCACAATACGGAAGAGTGGGAGTCGCGACGTTCCTAGGTCTGATGTTCAGTGTCCGCAACATTCCCTTAGGCAGTGAGTATTTTTCAACTTCAAACTAATCCTAAACACTTCCAATTTTCTCATATCATTTCAGTACACCTTAAAACCAATTTTAACATCAAAACCAACCACAACACATGTTATACAACTAACATACATGTATTCTAAATACATATATGTATTTATTTGAATCAAAACACAAACCAATTTAGAATCCCACTATGAAATGTCTCATGAATAATTCTAGTTCACCTAAAGGTGGTCAAGTGATTCTAGAATGGTAGTCATAGCTCTAAGCTTTAATCTAGAGTTCCAAACTCGTATTAACTGTTCCATGCCCAAGATGAACATATTTGACATAATTAACAAGCATTTTATATTTACACTTCCAAAGTATCCTAACAAAATTTATTAGCCTTATTTCAACTTTAAGCTATGTAATCATGCATCCAATATATAATTCATCAATCTATATCTCACTAATTAAAACTCATTAATGAATAATATATCTTAAGAGAAGTTCAAACTTACCTAGTAAGCTTGAATCAAATATACAATCCCCTAAACTGTTTGTTGAAATGGTTAGAGAACTTCCAAGGATTGCAAACTTGACTCCAAGATCCGATCTTGATTCTAATGCTAGCAAGCTTCACTCTAAGATCCAGTTTTGATTTCTCGTAATGAAATATTGTAGATATCTCACAAAGCTTCTATAAACATTTCTTTAACTTATGCTAATTTCTCGAAGAATTTCTTGTATTTAGCTTTATCAAGCTTAATCAAAATATTCCTAAAGCTTGCTATTTATAGCAAAACTTAGGTAATTTTTAATTGATAAAAGTTCTAATCAACTTTTATGTGGGTTTAATCTAATTTGTCCAAATATATATAATCATGTATGACTAATCACCTTTATATACGACTTTGATTTAATTCAATACTTGCAAATATCATAATATCCTCAAATGGTAGAGATAATCATGAAATTGCGACAAAAAATATTGAATTAATCCAATTAGGTCAAAGTAAATAATCAATATTATCCAATAACACTTGATTATCTTAGATGATTATTATAATATCAAATATTATCTTTTATCAAAATTAATCGGCTACCCAAGTGCTCAATGAGTACACTTCATATTGGGACTCTCTATATTTAGACACGTTCGTCATATAAGTCTAGTTATGATGTATGCAATTTATCCACCTCTGAATTCGAGAAAAACACAAATGACCTTTCTAAACTATACAAGTCGAGGTCATTATATATGTTTGACAAAATATCTGTCGTAGGCTATCCAAGTTGTTCTTAGGGAATATAGAATACACTATCAAGTTTCCGAAGTGTACATCTTATGTCGACATGTCCATGATTCTTCATAATTGATACGATCCACCCTAAGTGATCGACTTTGGCCAAAGTTTTAAAAATCACGACTTACTTACATGGATACCTATATCCCTTATGGTACACATATGAGCCGACGGATTATATCTTGATTCGCACTTGATTAACGAGTATATTAGTCCACACCTAATGAACATCTAGAGGCTAGACCATTAAAGGTTTCTGACATATATGGCATTAAAGTGTGGAGGATCTCACACAAAAAATTAATGTTATCCTATAGTTGAAGGATTACATATGCTACTCGACTCAAGGAGATTCCTCTTGAATGTGTTGTGTACTTCCAACTATTAGGAATCACCTGTGAGTCATTCAGTATTCGGTCCAACCAATACCCACACATTTATAACAACTTCCAAAGCTCATGGTACTTCGGGTTAAACCATTGGAATGTCAATTTCAATATACGACATGTGCTAGTCTTCTAGGTTATAGGAATTCGACAGTATTCCAAAACCAACGACTATGAATATTTATTTTAAGAATAGTTTAAAATAGTAATATTTATCCCAATGTTGGACCACCTAGTGTCCAGTATTACTACAAGACTATTCTAAGGTTGATGTCATTCTTAGCATTTTTATACATCAATCTAATATGCATAATGATAATACCATTAATAAGGTATGAAATGAAAATATAATTATTTTATTATTAAATAATAAAATGTACAATACATCATCCGGATTGGCGCTCCAAACACCAACTTCAACAATTAATATGTATTTAACGCGCTGAGCACGCTATTTGTATATATTAAGTAAAATTTTTAATTGCTTATGATGTTGTGGGCACAGAGCCCTTGAGTGTTGATGGATGATGTGGGCACGAAGTCTTTAAGTGTTGATTTCTATGTGTACTTTTCTATGTTTGATGTTTTTCTTAGGTTTCGCTTTGATGTTAGACTGTGATCCGGTTTATCCAATTTTAGGATAGATCATGTCTGATTTTTTGTAAATTTGGAGACTTATGGAGATGGGTTAATCCTGTCTCCTGTCAATAGCATTTTGTCTTTGGCAGATGTCATACATTTTTTCATTTCATGAAAACACAACATTAGTTTACACTGATAAATTACTTTTACTACTACAGGAGCATAATTGAGCAGTGAAATAATATTTTTTTCTTGATTCTATCAAAAATCATATGAGTTTTTTGAAAAATATATTTTGAACTCGTCAATAATATTTTTCCTTTAAACTGACTCTAAAAATAAAATGATCATTTTTGTAACATTCGGTGACCCTGATGACTTGTACATTATTAAAGACTGAAGACTATTATGTCTTCGGAGGCATAATACTTGATATAAATCATGTTCGAGTAAGTAAGTGCTCATAAAATGATATTTGGGACATTCGATAAATTCCTTACAATTCCGACGAGAAACTTAGCTTACGCCCCATCCCGAATAGCCCTTAGTAATCAGGCCGAAATGTTTTCATACGATCTCTAATTTTTATAAACTTTATATATTTGAAAAACTTAGAAATAGAGATACCAACTTTCGCGTTGAAAATTTCTCAAATTCGAACCCAAAATAGTTCAAAAATCACAATTTCCGCGACTGCTATAGTGATTTCAAGAATATACTACAATTTGAAGGTGTGATACAATCTTGACCACTCATCCCATTACAAAATAAATCAGCCCTTGCCTATAAATAAGGCACTATTAACACATCTCTCTCAAGCTCAAAAACGTGAGCTATGGCAAGGGGAAATTCTCTCCAAATTTTCATCATTTCTCTTGGAAAAATTGATGGAAGGATGATGATTCTCAAGTTCTAAGCACCCAAAATAAGCTTTTAACTCGACTTCCTTCTTTATTTATCAATTTTGGGCAAGAAAATGAAGCCCCAATTCGCGCTTTAAAAATCATAGAAGATGAATTTTCTTAATTGACTTTAGTTGGATTGCTAGTATGTATTTTGGGAAGTGTCATGATAGTATTAGTGTTGGATGAGGTCTATTAGTATATGGATATGTTGAGGGTTTGCTTTTATGATTTGATGATACTTAGAATAAATAGTGTTGGATGAGGTCTATTAGTATATGGATATGTTGAGGGTTTGATTTTATGATTTGATGATACTTAGAATAAATGGTTTGTGTTTGGATTAAGGATATACAATGAGTTATGTTAAGTTGAGTTATTAGGACTTGTTGTAAGATTTGAAATGGAATTGAGAAGTTGACGCATTGCACTTGGAGTCGTGACGCGTAATGAAGAATTTCTCTCTGTTTTAGTTCTGTCGTGTTAGCTACGCGATGCCAATGAGCTAGCATCTCGACGCGAATTAAAGAAGTGCTCTCTGCCCAGTTCTGTTTGTGTGTGCGTTGTGATGCCAAGGGGCTAGCATCATGATGCGAGGCCAAATTTCTAGAATCAGTTCAGACTTTTTTAATTCCAACTCAGGATGTTAGGGGCCATCCTTAGGGTATCGTATCTACTCTTCTACACATAATTTATCATGTCACAAGAATAGTATGTCATGTAGTGACAATAATTTCAAAGCATATTTCGTGACTCGTGTTCTGATTAAGTTACCAATTATACATCATTGCAGGACCGTAATTTTCTTCAGCAAGGGAGTACTACCAGCCAGATTCTAAATCAAGGAATGAACATTTTTTCTTAAAATTTTTCATATATTCATTTTTGATATTAGACTTACTTCCAAGTACTTAGGGCCTTAGCCAAATTTTATTTCAATTGTTTTATGAAAGGGTATGTTTCAGAAAGATAAGCTTATTTACAGTTGTTTTACGAATGATGATATTTTTAGAAATTTGATTTTCAAGTTTAGATTTATGATTCTTGGAGGCATAACTTGACTTAGATATGGAATTGACAGACTCAGACATAGTGTGCACATGCAGTTCAGGACTATGGATGATATATTCCCCCTAGATCCTAGATTCAAAGCCTAGAGGGTAGCATAGATCTTCCCTCCCGATTCTAGTTTAGTGGCTTTGAGGACAGTGATACGTAATGCCCCAATACCACTAGTTTCAAGGTCGGGTAGTGGCATGCTTTAGGGTGCGGCGATACGTAATGTCCCAAAGTCATGGATTTGCACACTTGGATCTAGTTAGACATATATGGGGACAGCAATACGTAACACCCCCCATGCTTCAGGTTTTCAGCAGATATTCAGAAACGATTTTTCAGAAATAAATTTTCAGAATCGGATTTTCAGACACAGACTTACTGAAAAAATATTTTAAGAAAGAATTTTTTATATGAACTATTTTGCGAGGATTTCAGAAAATTACAAACCAGAAGTTATTTTTAGAACAGTTTCCAGAAAGTAAGCTGTTTTCATATAACTTGAGTGATTTTAGAAAAGATGATTTGAGATTAGGTTGTTTTAGAACCATGGATTTATAAAAAGTATTTTAGTATCTATATATATATATATATATATAATTGTCCACTCACTTAGATCATTCAAACGATCTAACCCCCTTTCACTCCCACTTTTTATTTTACAAGTTTACACGAGGGAGAAGTTCGAGAGGACAGATACTGATGGCAGTCACTGGGGTTTTCAGTCCACCAGATCTAGTTAGAGATAGAGTTCAATTCAGTCAGAGTCAGAGAATGTCATGTGTCATATAATAAAGTTTGCATATGTAATGTATAATAAGTTTTCACTGTCAGAGTTGTAATGTATACTACAATTGAGTATTTCGTATGAAAAGTGTTATGCATTTATGTTGCTACAGTTGGGCATTTGTTCCATGCATGAGTTTATATATGAAACGAGATTAGGAGTTGTCAAGAGGTCAGAGGCTCAAGAGAATATAATGGCATTTCCATATCGGTAACATCGCTAGATTGAGGACGTTACAAAGATGGTATCAGAGTATGGTCTAGGGAGTTAGTGACTGCAGTGGGCATAGTGTTGGAGTCTTGTATACGTAGTATCTCCGGGATACCTGTATCTGAGACACTGCCTCTCCAGTATCTGATCCTCGAGTAGGCCTCAAGAGTTATAGATAGATTAGTATAATTCCTAAAGCTATCTAAATCTTTTTCTTAATAAATAAACCATAACCCTTATTCTAATAGGAAATCTTTCTATTGTTATCTTGACTTACCAACAGAAGTTCAAGACAAGTAATGAGAACAGAGAGTAAAGTTTTAAGAATAGTTACGCAAAGGAGTGGGAAGAGAAAGCTATAAGAAAATTAAAGATTGGTACATAGAAGTTCAAGCAAACAATGCAAATGAGAGATAAAGGTACAAAAACAGACAAATAAGAAAGCATCAGAACCTGTAGTAGTAAAAGAGAATACAATATGTCCGATTAAGAGTAAGATGTTGAGTAAATCTAAGTAAGGTCCCCCCCCCCCTAAAAAAAAATAATATTCCTCTCCTCCTTAGAAAATTATTCTAATAGACCCAATATTTTTGAATACTTCATATACGCAGTAAGTTTTTCCGAGTAACGAATAATAGACAGAAAGATAAAGAAATTAAGAAATTAGATTTAGACATGGGAGTTCCAATGGACATGAGATGCCAAAAAAGATTTAGATAATTCCAGATCCCCAAACCCAAGCCCGTGAGCAGGTAAATAAAGGTCATAAGTAGAAAAAAGAGTAGTTTTTTTAACCTAGAATCTGATAGACAAGGCCCTGACCTACCTAGATTCTCAGCCTTCAGTTATACCGGTTAAGGAAGTTGTCCTGACGGAACCTATCTCATATCTATCTTGTATGAGTAATAGACTCTACCATGACACAGAGTATTAGAACAATGAGGTCGATACCTATTGATATGTAGATTCCTGTCACATTCTTTACCAACTTAGATAAAGGTAATAGTGAAGAAAACACAATACCCGTAATATTATACTCTGGGAAAAGGATAACAAATCTTGAGAAACAATTCAAGATGGCAAGTTTCCAGTACTAAAAAGAAACCTATAGATCAGCCCATACCAGTAGAAGTCCACATAGGTCCAAAAGAACAAACTCATGAGACTAGAAACACAGGATTTAACAAAAAGTATCAGTGCGAATAGATAGATTAGATGGCAAAGTTGTAGCTTATAATTAGAGCATAAAGCAAAGATCTAAGAAGTAGCTAGAAGACAAACCATCACTAGCCTAATGGAATGGCTTAGATCCAAGAGGTACGATGTTGAAATAGTAAGAAGGAAACGAAAAGTACAAGAGAATTCAGTACGTATAGTGATATAGGTAATGTATCTTGAAAACGGCAACGTAAGTGAAGACTTCAGATGATTGATAAAGATTAAGGAACTTTAAGGTATGGAATAGTCGATACACCTACCAGCAGTTTGAATAGTAATTTTTCCTTCCAATAACCCATACTCTAGTAAGTATATAGACACCCAACCAGAAGTGGGAAGCATATGTCCACCCCTCAACTTAAAGCCCAGTAAGGATGTGAATAAGTAAGGGAGTGCATTGGACAGAATTGACAAATCACGAAATAGCAAGATAGTCGAACAGTAGAATAAATAGCCTCCAAGAAAATAAAGGTTTAAAAAGAGTAAACAATCAAAGTAAGCAATGCATAGCAACACATAAGTATAATGTCTGACTATTATAGAGTTTCCCGTGACTTAGATACCTGACTTATACAAGATTAGTGAGAATGTACCACCAAAGCCAAATGATCAGTAACAATGTCATGACTCGTGTTAAGATATAGAACTTCCAAGGAGGTGAGGACTTAAGAGATTCAAGAAACCGAGATAAGGAGGAAAGTCAAGTAATTGAGCAAAACATAGAGAATAAAAATAACAGAGGGAGTACGGTAGGAGTTTGAAAGGGCATGAACCTTATGAAGTTCTCAACGAGAGGTAGTATGACTAAAAGCTGAAAATAAATTACAAGTAAAATTGAAGGAGGTAATTTAGATAGTTCTTGATAGGAGTACCTAAGTCTGGGAGCCAACACCAGATATGTAAACAAGAGAGAGTCTTAAGCTTATAGATAAGCAGCACACACAGCTAGAGCTCGGGTAGCTAGTGAGAACACCGTAACCGGAAGACTCCAAGATAATCCCCACCCTCCCAACCCTCGTTAGGAAATAGCAAAATAGATAGACCTCGATGTTCACTTCAAGATACTCCCAGAATAAGTGTATGCGTAGTGAAAGGAGACTGAAACATAAAACCTTTGGATATAGTACAAGAGCAGATTAGAATAGGAAAATAGCTCTAAGTGAGAGATTGAAAGGAGAAGTTGTCTAGATGGAGCGATGAAGAGATAAAATAATATAAAAGATAGCGTTAGACGTGGCCAGAGACATGTAAGAGATGATATCCTCTAAGTAAGGAAACAGAGACATAGACCAAAAATTTCCAGTTATAGAATAGAGTATGAGAGAAGACGAGAAGGTAAATAAGTCAAAGGGTTATAAATGGACTGTCGAGGTACGACGACAGTAGGAATAAGATCAAGTAAGTGATGACAGATGTGTGCAACAATAAGGTTTCTCGGTATTATAATGAAACTCGAGTTTTATTACGTTTTTAGCTCACGTAAGCAATATGAAGTAACCAGCCATAGTTAAGTCAACCAGACAGTCACAGGTATGGGTAGTTTGGTAAACGTGTGGTATAATACGGAATCAAATAGATAAGTTTACTACAAAGTTACATTCAGTGCAGCGGGTAAGTTATCAAAGTACATTACACGTAAATGAGCATCGAATAAAGGTGAGATTTATAAGCTTGTGTATATTTGCATATGTCTAGTTACCCCACTTGACAAAGCAAGACTATAGGAGCAGCAAAAAGGGGGAGATCCCAGAATGCAATTAGCTATGGAGAACAAGTTAACATAAAACATTGTAATCAAATATATAGTAGCAACGGAAGTAAAAGTACAGATAGAGTATAAACTGTAGCTAGAACCAAAACGCCAGCGTCGATGTCGAAATAAGGAATACAATTTAAGAAAAAGTATATATACAGTTTAGCTCAGCTTAAGAACCTTGCTTCTAGGTCATTAGCCAATTGAGAGGGATCCCAAAGAAGCTACCCAAAAAATTAACCTCCTTAGTATAAAAGCCATTCAGTAGATAGCACTAGTGAGAAAGAGATACATGAAGAATCTAACCTTGCGCTATGAAGTCCTAAGCCCCACAGATAGTTAGAGATGTGAGAGCTTGGAAGAACAGAGCCCATAAGAATTTGAAGCTTAGTGAGAAAATAGAGAGTTAAATAGTTAAATTATGGAGATGAATGCTAGATTGTGATGGAGTAAGTGTTGGGATTTTTGGGCGGATTACCCAGGTTACGTAGCGGAATGCTGGAAAATCAAATTTTTCGATTTCTTTAATTTTTCTTGGGTAATTGAAATCAATGTTTAAAAATATGGTGCGGCGCCTCGAGGCGGCAGACCATTGAGGCGTGAGGCGGACCTCCTCGAGGCGGTGAGGTGAGCGCCTTGATCGTAAATCGGAAAAATAATCCAAAATACTTTCATTTCTTCATAATTCATAGTATGTTAAAAAAAACTATTGATAACTAATCCAAAATACATTAACTTCTTCATAATTCATAGTATGTTCAAAAAATTATTGATAACTAATCCCTAAATAAGCTATCATTAGTGTCTAGCAGCATGAAGCTTGGGTAAAAATCTATGTCATCATCAGATGGCTCATCATCCAAAGAACCTCCTTCACTTGTATTGTCTTCATCCACTAATTCTGGAGCTTTCCCTTTCCCTAACAAATAACATAAAGTCGTATTATTTTTTAATTTATTTTATATAAATTGAATTATTTATACAAGATTAATTTATTTTATAAAGAAGTCAAAACGACGATGTTTTGGCACCCACAAAATGTCATCGTTTCGGTGGGAAAATAAAAAATAAAATAAAATATATCTGAATGTGAGGCGGCCGCCTCGAGGCGCCGACTCCGAGAGACGGCGCCTCGAAACGTATTTTTAAACACTGATTGAAATAAACTTATTTATTTTAATAATTCAATACTCAAAGAAACATAATTTTTAACCTAAAAAATAGAATTTCAGTAAATTACCATACTACCCCAAAATTTTTCATTTTAATCATTTTAGTCATATGTTGTCAATTATAAGCTTAGGTGCTACTATATATATTACTAAAATTCTAATAGAATTTCCAATCCTAACCAAAATGATTTGTACATCACATATACATTAAAACACAAATCTAAAAAAAATTCAGATTTTTTAGCTAATGGTCGAGAGACCCCCAACGATTTGTATTTTGATCATTTTAGTCCTAATTTGTCAAATATAAGTTTAGGTGATTCCAAATAACTAACAAAATGATTTATACATATCATACATGTCAAAATACATCAAGCAACCAAAAATACCATATTTCCTCCAAATTACCGAAAAACCGACAAAGTTTCAACTTTGATCATTTTTGTCCAGTCTTGTCAAAACAAGCTTAGATGATTTCCAATCAACCCCAAAATGATTTGTATATCTTATATACATCAAAATACAACACATATATAAAAAACCCCAATTTGGGTTTAAGTTCAAAACCCTAATTTTGTAATTAACCAAATTAACCAAAATTAATACAATCCAACACATTAATCTAATCTCTACAACACCAAACAAGTCTCACCATTTTGAAACAACTCAAGAACAATTCTAGGTCACCATTGAGTGGCCTAAAAAATCTAGAATGGCAACCAAGTCATGTAATTACAAAAGTGTGCTTTTTAACCATTAATAAGCAAACTTTGTTTATATACATGCATACATCTTTCATTCAAGCTTCCAAACTTCATAAAACAAACAAAAGAGAGTAGAGAAACAAGTGAACAACATATGTTATGGCCAAGAACAAAAGAAACATTTTTCCTTCTAAAGAAAAAGTTGAAATTACTTTCTAATTTGCAATTTTTTTTCACTTTTTCCTTGGTTTCTTCTTTTTTTCCTCTCAAGTCTCTTATGTCTTTTCTATTTTTGAAAGCTTAGAATTATGAAGCAAAATGAAAAGAAATCATTATATACTTAGGGTTAATTGGCGAAATTGGGCAAAATTGGAAAACACAAATTTTGTAATTTTTTTAACATTTAAAAGGAAGCCAAATTCAAATTGACTTCTTCTTCTTTAAATTTAATACAAGCGTAACCAATTACACTTGGCCAAGTCCAACAATAATCATGATATAGATAAATATATTTAATTAACCTAATTATTTAACAACTAAATTATTAGATAATTACTTAATACAAATATTTAAATATATATATCATATGTACTTTAAATATTCCATAATACATATTTGTAACATGTGTCAAATACTTTATTTGACAAATATTTAATGCATATTTAATAAAATCATATATTAAATCCAAATACACATTAACTTAGAAATGACCGAAAAAACCCCTATGCATGTATCTTTTCGTTTAATCGTTAAATGATTTATAAGTAATCAATATTATTTATAAATATTGCCCTAGTGCTTTACGTGTATATTCGTTAGTGAGACTCTATAGATTCAAGCATATCTGTCACGAAATCTAATTACGTGTCCATAATATACCCACCCATAAATTATGACAACTATGAATAAACTCGATAAATCATACAGGTCAAGGTCATCGCATATAATCCCTCCATCACAAGTATTCAGATTATTCAAGAGATATAGATATTATTGTCCAATCTCTATAGGTATAATCCCGTCTACGATTCTATTAGTACTCTTAATAAGACTTAGAACTCATTTCTACAGTGTACCATAGGCCCATGGATTTAATAGATTGCTAGTTCCATAATGAATACCTATTCTCTGTACATGAAACTGACAGATCCAATCTTGATATGCACATGATATTATGAGAATCATTCCACACCAAAAGAACAGGCGGAGGTCTGATCTAAATAGATCAGTGATATGACTATCATCAAAGTGTGGAGGATATCTCATATATGCACAGTGGTATCTCAAGTCAAAGGACCACTACACTACTCAACCCGAGAAGATTCTTATTGATGTTGGTGTACAATCTATTAAGAATATTCAGTGAGTCATTCAATGTTTATCCAATATAAATACCTACATGTCTATACGAGTCTCCCAAGACTCATGGTTCATTGGGATAAACCATCAGACCAAGTCTGGATATACGATATGTACTGGTCTCAGAGGATTTAACTAAACGACCAGTGTTAGTAAATCTTGACCAAGAACTTTATTTGAGAATAAAAAACTTATAGTGGCACTTCCCAATGTTAATTACAAACTACATTGTAACTGCGCACTATGTTGTAAATCTTGATATCTTTGTCTAATATGTACATATCACTAAATCATATTTAGTTTCAATCTAATCGTAATTAGATCGAATATATATTTAAAAATAAGACCATAAATAAGTAATATTATAGGAAAAAAAAGTATTCGTATTCATGAATCAGATATAAATACGATCTGGATTGGTACTTTGAGTACCAACCCTAATAGTAAGTGGCGCTAAAGGAATATACAAATATTATTCCTTTATATACTTACACCAGAATGGAACCATGGACAACCCTAGTATTCCTAGAAAAGTTTGAAAGTACCCCTTAGGAAGAACCTGATTGATACAAGTAATATTGAGCATAGCTATAAGTTTAAAAAAATGATATTTTGGTAAGACATAACAATAGTGGTAGTTTGACAGTAGTATTAAGTATTCAGCAGGAATTTTACGAAACAATGACGAGGAATTACGACTCAATCAAGAATTCAAAAGATATCATACAGGAAACAGATATTAGGATAAGAAGAAGAGTAATGCATACTTATTATCTAAAGAATGAACAATTAGTTTGACGAAGGTCTTGGTTGCTAACTCATAGTGAAACCAGGCAATGCGAAATAATTTACATTAAAGTGGGAGCCCATGCAGACAGAAATAGATTATAATCTTAATTATGACTTCCAAGACATATCATTCAAATCCAGCAGGATAGTTCTATTATCCTAAGGTATAATAACAGCATATGGAAAGTCATTGGGAAGTTGAGCATGTAATCGATGAAGTGGAGCGGATTATGAGTATGTGGATGGTTAAAGGTTGGTGGCTTAAAAAAAGGTATGTAAATCATGTGACTTGTTATAAGATATTCTGTATTGAGAATTTTAAGTCTAGAAAGACTACAAAATCCCAATTTTAAAGAGGATTCACAGACGAATCCTATTTAAGGGGGAAGAATTTGTAACATCCGGTGACCCCGACGACTTGTACGTTATCGAAGACTAACGAATATTACATCTTTGGAGACATAATACTTGATATAAATCATGTTCGAGCAAGTAAGTGCTCGTAAAATGACATTTGGGACATTCGATAAACCCTTTATAATTCCGACATAGAACTTAGCTTATGTCCCGTCTAGAATAACCCTTAGTAATCAGGCTATAACTTTTTCATATGATCTCTAATTTTTATAAACTTTATATCTTCCGAAGCTTAGACCAAGAGCTACAACTTCGACGTTGGATAATTCTCATTGGATATTTCTCCAAATTCAAACTCGAAACAGGTCAAAATCATAATTTCTGTGACTGCTACAGTGATTTCAAGAATATACTAGAATTTGGAGGTATGACACTATTTTGGCCACTCATCCCATTAAAAAAGAAATCAGCCCTTACCTATAAATAAAGCACTATTCACTCATAGGACAATGGGGAAAACTCTCCAAATTTTCTTCATTTCTCATGGAAAATTTGATGGAAGGATGATGATTCTCAAGTTCCAAGCACCCAAAGTAAGCTTTTAACTCTACTTCCTTCTTTATTTTCAATTTTGGGCAAGAAAATGAAGCCTAAATTCACACCTTATAAATCATAGAAGTTGGAATTGCCTAATTGACTTTAATTGGATTGCTAGCAAGTGTTTTGGGAAGTGTCATAATAGTATTAGTGTTGGATGAGGTCTATTAGTAAATAGATGTGTTGGGGGTTTGCTCTTGTGATTTGATAATACTTAGAATAAATGGTCTGTGTTTGGATTAAGGATATAAAATGAGTTATGTTAAGTTGAGTTGTTTGAAATGGAATTGAGGAGCTGATATTGGTCTTATTTTTGGGCCAGTATCGTGACGCGTTGCACTTGACGTCAAGATGAGTAATAAAGAATTACTCTCCGTGTTAGTTTTGTCGTGTTAGCGTCGTGACATGAAATCAAGAAGTCTAAAATTATTCTTGAGTTTTTTCAAAATGGTGAGACTTGTTTGGTGTTGTAGAGATTAGATTAAAGTATTGGATTGAATTAATTTAGTGTAATTTGTTCAATTTAATGAATTTGTAAAATTATGGTCTATACCCTTTCTAAATTTAGGGAATTTCATGTATGTGTTGTATAATGATGTATATATGACATAAATTTAATTTGGTGTTGATTGGATTTGATCTTGACTGGTTTTGAACAAGATAGGACCAAATTGATCAAATTGAAACTTGGTGGGCTTCGTAGCAATTTGTAGGAAATGTGAGATTTTCGTTTGCAATTGTCTTTTGATGTGTATGACATGTTTAAAATCATTTTGGTACTGATTTGGAATCACTCAAAATTATATATGACAATTTAGGGACTAAAATGATCAAAATGTAAAGTTTAGGGGTATTTTGGCAATATTCAATTCTGAATTTTTGGGGTAAAAATCTGTTTTGTTGAGTATTGAGTATTAAAATAAATTATTTTATTTCAATCACCCAAGAAAAAAGAAATTGATTTTCCGACATTCCGCTACGTTACCTGTACTTATTACATAAAACCCCCACAGAAAATGGTTTCAGAGCGAGTCTGATTCTAGGCCCATGATATGATTAGCCCTTAAAATTTAATGTTTAATCTATTCTTTAATTTATACATTTTGTGTTATTTAATTTGATTAAATATTATGTATAACATCTTTCGCGGAAATCCCGAATTAATAAGGTTTAAAAGTAATATGTATTGGATGTATGTTTCTTGGTCCGTCTTGTCAATACGGTCTATGGATATTTATATAACTGCATTCGAGAAAGTGCAAAGCCGATAGAAATTTATCTATATCGGATGTATATGTGATACTAGGTAAATTCAAGTGAAAGTGAAAATTTTGAACATGCCAACGCTGTCAGAACCAAGCAAGTTTCTTGAATTTATCATTGACAAGTTTAACCTTGGTACGCCTCTTTGTGAATGTGTCAAACCTGTCGCAATGAGAAACGACCATGATCAAATGTCAGGAGTCACTAGTGAGTGATTGACAATGAGATGTCTACCTAATGAATATACGTAGGCGAGAACGTGCCAAAGCTGTAAGCTGAAATATATTCTTGGGATCCACCTTTCACTATTGTATGTAACTTGATTAATTATTTGTTTGCTTTCTGCTTGGGGATTCCAGTATTGCATGTAATAGTGGGAGGAGTATTTTTAGATTAAAAATCCATGATCTATTTATGCTTTGTTTATTTATATTATAGAAACTGTTTTATTTGCTAACCGTTTTTCGCTATCTATATAATAGATTTGCGATGGCGGCACATACTACTAATCTTTTTGCTTATATACTTGATACGAAAAAGCTTACAGGTGCCAAAAACTTTACAGATTGAGACTTGGATCTAAGGATTGTCCTTGGGTTTGAGAAACTAATTTATGTGTTAGAAGGTCCATTGTCACTTGCCATATCAGATGATACATCACAAGAGGAACATGAGACTCTCCGGAGGTGGAAAGATGATTATAGAAAGGTCAAATTATATATTCTCAGTTCCTTGGCACCGAAGCTTAAAAGACAATACTTTGTTTACCTAATGCATATACTATGATGATGTGACTTCAAGAATCCTTTATGAACCAAGAACAGGTCTCCGTTCATAAAATTTCGATGGAATTTTTCCATTCAAAACTTGAGGAGGGACAGGCTGTGAGCTCTCATATGCTTTTTCTGATTAATGTGATCGAATAATTGATACTTTTTAACTTCCCTCTGAATGACACTTTGGGATGAAGTGTCATACTTGGATCACTCCCGGTATGATATAGCCAATTTGTGATGTATTTCAATATGAATGAGATTAGCTATTCTTTTCAAGAGTTGCATAAGATACTACAAACTGTAGAGGAGGATTTTAGGAAGGGAGTTCTGACTCGCCCTCCTAAACCCACTACTTTTCTTACTTCTTCCCAATCTAAACATAAAGGAAAAAAGAAGAAAGAAAAAAGAAGAACGGTTCGAATGTTCCACCACATGATAAGATAGCTAAACCAAAGAGAGCTGCTGACGATAAATGTCACCACCACAGCAAGATCAACCATTGGAAAATGAATTATCATGACTACCTGATGTATATTAGAAATGAGAGAATATATACTTCATATACATTTATTTGTCATGTTATTGATATCTCTATAGTTTATGAAGCTATGACATCTAGTGAATTTTAGATTCTGCTTGTCTTGTTCACATTTGCAATTCGTTGCAGGTGTTGAAGAAAAGTAGAAAGCTAAAGCCTAGAGAGATACAGTTGTGTTTTGGGAGTGGTGACTCTCTGGATACGGTTGTAGTAGGAGTATGTGAGATCTTAATATCCAATGGGATTCTTTTGTTGCATGACTGCTATTTTATTTTGGGATGTGTAGCGAATATTATATCGCTTTTGTATTATATACAGAAGGATATCATGTAATATTAAGAACTGTTCTTTATATTTATATGATAGAAATAATGTTCAGATCCTTGAATGTCCAAATGAGCATGGTCATTACGTATTGCATACTTCTTGAGATATTTTGAATAGTGGGATTAATAAATGTAAATTATCTGAAATATCTGGGATATAATGTTAGGTCATATAGGCGTTAGACACTTAACTTAGTTGGTTAGGAATGGTTTGATTCAAGATCTCACCATTGAACCTTATCCAACCTGTGAATCTTGTATTCAGGGTAAAATGATCAAAGCCCCATTTTCAGGTGTAGGACACCGAGCCACTGACTTATTGGAACTCATACATTCTGATGTATGTGGTCCCATGAGTCAGACTGTTCACAGTGGTTTTACATACTTTGTTAATTTACCGATGATATGTCACGGTATAGTTATGTTTATTTGATGAGACATAAATCAAAATTTTTGAAAAGTTCAAAGAATTCTGTTATGAAGTAGAAAAACAAACTGATAAATATATTAAATGTATTCAATCTGATCGAGACGATGAATATATGAATGGTGAGTTCATTGATTATTTGAAGGACAATGGGATTATCACTCAATATAACTCCTCCGGGTACTCCACAGATTTGCCTATTCATTAAGAGGTTATGCTCCAGACTTTATTAGATATGGTCTGGTTTATATGAGTCTTATAGATTTGCCCTATTTCTTATGGGGTTATGCTCTTTTAACTGTTGCTCATCTTTTGAATAATATTCCGTCCAAGACTGTTCCTACAACTCCATATGAGATATGGACTAGTAGGAAACCAAATCTTAATTATGTTAATGTTTGGGGTTGTCCTGCATATGTCAGGATGCCACAGAAAATAAGCTTTTGCCTCATGGGTGAAAGTTTATGTTTGTTGGATATTCTTCAAATTCGAAAGGATATATGTTCTATAATACCGAGCATCGAAATGTATTCGTAGCTCGCTTCGTAAAATTTCTAGAAATAAAATTTTTATCTGAATGAGGTAATCATAGACCGGTTTAACTTGATGAAGTAACCCTGGTACTAATGAACCTATGGAGGAACCTGAGATTCAAGTAGATGAAGAACATTCTTCACATATATTTCTTAGGTCTGAAAGGGTATCAAGACCTCATGAATGCTTGTATTTGATGTACAAAAAATGTCTTAATGTTCTCTTAGTTGAAGAGACTGATCCTTATACCTATAGAGAAGCGATGTTGGACATCGACTCCGTGAAATGGCAAGATGCCATGAAATCAGAGTTAGACTCTATACATCAGAATCAAGTCTGGGACTTTTACCAAAATCCTGCTGGCTCAGTAAGGCTGTTACTGACCTGCAAAACTAACAAACAAAATTCTGAGGCCATATTCGGACTCCCAACGGCCATACGAACGCGCTGCTGCGATCAGAATTTTGATCGGAGCTAAAGTTCATCACAAGTTACTATTCATCCACTGATTTCTTCCTCATTTCACATGAACCCGGCCGTTGTTCTGTGAAATCAGCTCTGCATACTCATAGTACTCTCTCGAGGGCTTCGATTTGGGTTGGTGGCTCTGGCCGTGAAACGAACCGACGAGGCGGGATCGGCAAACCCATGAGTGTTCCCTTCTAACCCATTTTCTTACCATTTCCGGCGCTCCCGGTGACGACGCCGGCCGTCGGTCAACTCCCCCTCGCCGGACGAAACTGCCGATGGTGGTCGGCCGACGGTGAGTTCCCTCTCTTTCTCACGCGTGCACTGCGCGTTCTTTTTTTTTCTATTTTCCTTTTTTGTAAATGCTGAAATGATAAAAAAAAATAATTATAATAATGATAAAAATATCTAATTCCGGAAATGACTAAAATGCCCCCACTAGGAAGGGTACTTTCAGAAATCTTTGATTTTGAAGCCCTTCTGGCGCGATTCTCGAAAAGTGTTCAACGCGAAAGTTGTTCGCCTCAGAAAAATGAGTTCAATGGTTCAAGAATCACTTGATCGGAGTTCATTTGCTAATTCTATGACCAAAACTATAAACTTTACGAATTTTACGAAAATCTCGCAACTGACTTTTAATCCTAAGCGTTTTCCAACGCGATGAATATTCATAATATATATTCTAACTCATATAACATCGGTTGAACTCTGATTCTCCATTATCATCATGCTCCGAGACTATAACATCAGTCCGAGAATCTTCTAGATTAGTCCTGAAAATCTGGGATGTTACACCATGAGTCACTGTAACATCCCCGTCCTCAGAGATGCTACCGACAGGGAATAGGATAACTTATCCCCCTGAGCCTTTGACTTTCTGACTCTGATTAATGCTACTGATCTCAACTCAAATACAAACTTATACGTGGGACCATTGCCTAACACAATAACACCAAATAAATGCAATTCAGAACTCATAACTATATACTCAATAATACCTCTCGGTACAACTCTATTCCTGGACACCTTGACTTATTACACAGACAATCTCAACTATACAAAAATGTATGACACATGACGTTTCTTAGACTGTGACTGGACTGTAACTTTGTACTAGACCTGATTAACCACACACCCTAGTGACTACCATCAGTATCCATCCTCTCGAGCTCGTCATCCGGGTATACCTACAAAACATAAACACTGAGAGTGGGTGGTTAGATCGTTTGAATGAACTAGTGAGTAGACAGATTAAAACTGAAACTGAAATGCTTTATGAAATATTCATTTTACTGAAATGAAAATCATCTCAATGAAAACTGATTCTTTGTGAAAATTTTAATTATCTCAAGGAAAATTGATTCTTTCTAGAAATTCGTTATTATATAAAAATAGTTCTCTTTCTGGAAAACCTTTCTGTAATCATTTCTTTCTTAAAAATTATGAAATTACTTTCTGTAAAACTGAATTCTCTGGAAAACTCTTTCATAAAACTTATCATTTCTAAAAATCATATCTCTAAAAATCTCATATCTGTAAATTTATCTCTAAAATATCATCTCTCTGAAAATCTCTTTCTGAAAATCATTTCTCTGAAGATCTGTCTCTGAAAAACCTGACGTATTACGGCGTTACGTCTCGCCGTCCCTCCTACGTCTAAATTAGTGGTCTTGGGGCGTTACATCTTGTTGTCCTCCAAGCCATTAAACTAGAGCTAAGTGCGCTGATCCATACTATCATCATGACCCTGAATCTAGGGTTTGGGTGTTATGTCTCGTCGTCTTATAGCCTTGAAATCTAGGATCTAGGGGAGTTACGTCTCGCCGTCCCCCTAGTCTTACTCTACAAGTGTACATGTTTATAAACGTCAATTCCAATAAGTCACATCTAAGGTGGGTTTTTCCCCATGCCTTCAAAAATCACAAAATCATGCTTTTAAAATCATCATTTCTAAAAAAATTCTCATTTACAATGTAACTGAAAGTAAACTTGACTATCGCTCTATGTGCTTAAAATGTAAATCTTAATTCAAAAATATATAAGTAAATACAACTTTGAAAATGAACATCCACTCACATATTTTAGGATCGAGTTGGTATTACTTCCCTTTGTTGAAGAAAATTTCATTTCCTGTTGACAATCTATAATCGATAAACTTAGTAAGAATATAAATTATGGGATATACTTTGTGATTTTTTTCACTAGATGACATATTATGTTTATGATACGATGTAATGTGTGTAGATACGCTGATATGAAACGTTTAAAGTACCTTCTGCCTTCCTATGACGAAATTAAAAAGGTTACTTTTGATTTTGAGAAAAAGTCATACGTCGTGATGCTAGACGTTGTGTGTCGTGATTCCCACCGATTCAGATCTGAGGCAAAGAGCCTCTGACAGCTGCATGTCGCGATGTTGAGTGGTCTGCATCGTGACTCCCATCTGATCAGACTCAAGGTAGAGTCTATTCTTAATTCGTGTCACGATATCAAATATTGAGCGTCGTTACACTCATATGATCAAGCCCGAGGCACAGAGCCTCTACTTCTTACGATTCGTGATGCTGGGTGGTGAGCGTCGCGACGCTAGCTCTATTTCAGGCCTAGCATCAACTCTTCAAAGACAATGCTCAAAGCAATCCCCACTATCATAATAACCGTTCACATATGCACTTCTCAAAACTTCAACATTGAAATACTAGAAATAATTTAAAACCTTATATACCATTAAATCTCTAAGTATAGTCCCCCAACATATTCACACACACAGTGGCTTTATTCAATGCTAATACTGTCAAGACACTTCTTAAAATGCACATTAATAACTCTTTCAATGCCAATTGAGCCAATCCAAACTCTAGGGCATACAAGGTACGAAATTGGGGCTCTAGTTTCTTTGTCCAAAACTGAAAAATATTGAAAGGAAGAGAGTTAGAAGCTTACTTGACCAAGAAAGATTGAGGATTTATCTCTATTCCTTCAAAAATTCCATAAGAAATGAAGAAGGTGAGAGAGCTTTCTTGCTCCCATAACTCACATTTTTGGCCTCTTCAAAGAGATGAGTGAATAGTTTTTTATTTATAAGAAAATAATTGATTCTTTGTAATGAGATGAATAGCTAGATTTGTGCCACATCAATTAATCTAGGCCATTCTAAAATTTTACTTAAGCAGTTATAGAAATCATGATTTTTTACTTACTTCGGATTGTAATTGGAAACATGTCCAACATGGAAGTTGTAGGACTCAGTCTTAGCTTTCCGGTGATATAATGTTCAAAATAATCGGACATCGTATGAAAACATTAGAGTAAAATAATAAGGGTCATTCGGAATAGAATATAAATTAAATTATGTATCGGAACTGCGAGGAATTTATCGAATGTCTAAAAAGTAATTCCACAAGCACGTACATACTTGAACATGATTTATATTATGTATTACACCATCTATAATATAGTAGTCGTCGAAATTACTGGGTGTTACAGCCACATTGTAGTTGACGTTCTTTTCATGTCATTCACAAGTAATGTTTAATAAATTTCATGTCATGTTTTCAATTTACGCTCTTACTTTATATGTTTTCATTTTATACATTTCATGGTTTTCAAAACAAATATAAGTAAATGTTTTACAAGTTCAAGTATAACATTATTTTCAAACACCAGTCGAGTGCCGTCCCCTCATGTTTAGTGTCACAGGTATGCTCATGTTGCCTCATAGGGCACTGATCACCCCATAGGCTCATGTTCATGTTCATGTTCCCCTGCTTACGCGGTGCTAGGTTCTGCTAAGTAGGTTTTATGCTCTCAAGTTATTATATTGGTGTGATTTTTCAGGGAAAATAAGTTTTCAAACATGTTTACGGGCTATAGTTTATGATTATAATTTCAGTTCATGTATACATATTCAAATCATGTTCATGATTTCCATTCACGTTATGTTTTCAAGTTCATGATTACATTTTTAGTACTTAATTTAGTTTTCAGCTCATGAGTATGCTTTATATTATTCCAGTCATGTTTTCATGTTTACAAGTTTAATCACATTTTTATGTTTTCATTGATGTATTTTAGTTTTCAATCATGTCATTCCATGTTTTACTTGATGTTAAGTCATTTTTCATTAGTTTTTCAATTTACGCATTTTCAGGCCATGTTTACAAGTTATAATTCATGATGTTGTTTTCATGTCTTTATGTATTTCCAGGCTTCAAGTCATATTACCATGTCCAGTTTTCATGTTCACGTAGAGTCAAGTTATTACGTTTAAGTTTTCAAGTCACGCTACGATTTCAGCACACAGTTAGTTCATATCACGATCAAAGTCACAATATGTTTGTCGATTTATGCTATATAAATATTAGCATGTTTCAGTGTTCAACCATGTACATGCCCTCAGAATGGGATACAGTTTATGCATATATGAATAAATTACTTTTGTGACTTATTTTCCAGGTTTGATGTAATATTTTGGTTAATTACGTATATGATATTACGAAAGTTTAAGTCTTTACATTCACTCACTAAGTCTTCATGGGATTTTCTTCTTTCATTTTCAGTCTTTCAAGAATTTCACGATCACGCATGCAGCGGATGAGCTTTGGAGGAGATTGGATTCAGCAGCAGAAGTCATTAGCATCACGGTCATCAAGTTCATAAAATTAGGGCCCAATAGTTTTACATTATTATCAAGTTAGGCCATGGGTTCAAGTTATGCATACACGTATGTAAAATCATGTTATGTATGTCTAATTCATGCGGTGATTAGATTGCATGATTATGTAAGTCCATATGTTATTATCAACATGAGGTCGTTTTTCCCGTTGGGTTGAGTTGTAATGTAAGTATTGTATAGACAAGTCTCTTCGTGGTGCTAGACAATTATACATGTTGCGTGATATTTAGGGTACATCATATCAAAAAATTTAGTAAGCCTTCGGGTTTAGTCATGTAAGTGTGATATTTAGGTTTTTATGTATGAACTCCATGTATCCTTGTATTATATAAATATATATTTCACGCACCAGCAAGTTAAAACATGTAATCACGTATGTGATCACATATATGCAGCAGTCATATTCATTAAATAATAGCCATGCATATATATAAGCCAGTCAACATAATTTGAGTCAATGCACGTTATGCACATACACGTTTTAGGCTCAAATAGTTGGAAATGTTGTTTCTTGCCGGTTGCATGCCCAGATTTTTAGAGGATGTGACATCAAGTCCCTCAAATAACAACTTCATATTCTCATAAATATGCTTGATAAAATATTTGTGCTCAACATTTGGCATTAAATCCCGAAAAGCTTCAACCAACCCCTAACAAAATTTATGAAAGAAACATGTTAAACAATGTGTAATTGTAATTGGTCTATAAACTAAATATAAAATGAGAACATGTGAAAGTAATTGATTACCTTTTGTTGATCAGACATGAAACTAGTCTCTTCAAGTATACAAAAATCATCAAAAAGTAATTGTGAAAACCATGACCATGGTGTTTTTCATTCTATATCAACACATCCAATTGCAATTGGGAACATATTCTCATTGCCATTTGATAAGTGCATGAAAATGTACATTAAAACATCACTTATCTAGGCTTATTGTTAAGCATTTAGTTATATATTTTATGTTTTAGTACATAATTTCTATTGTTATATTAATTTAAAAATGTTTATTATTTACACTAATTTAGTGATTTTTATTTGTAGGAATATTAATACATGGATCCGGGAATATTTACAAGTATTTCGGGAACTTCTGGGAAGACACGGGACGAGCAGGGAACATTGGCGCCATGGCGCCAAAGTTACATACAAGAACCAGTGAGAATGGCGCCATTCATTAATCACAATTGGCGCCATGGCGCCCTAATGCTTGAAGAAATTGGCGCCAAGGCGCCAATGAAGAAGCCAGGTGCCTTGGTGCCTCCAGCACAACCCGCCCAGGCCATTTTCCAAAGAGTTTAGCGCCCAGGCGCTATTTGTATTACTTCAGCGCTGCGGGAAAGTTTCCTACGCATTCCAGGACTCGATTTTTAGGGTTTCTGAAATCCTAATGAACCCGACACTATTATAAATTATATATAAATAACAGTTCGTCCAAAAACAAGGGAGGAGGCTGGTGGCGTGAAGCAGCGCTCTATGCGCATAAACAACAAGAAATTAGAGCTGTGCAAATTCCCGGGATCAGAAACAATGATTCATCCGATGATTCCTCATCCTATCTCTGTTATTTCTTCATCCAGCATGCAGAACTAATCTCCTAGGCAAAGCTAGGAATGAACTCTTGTGTTAGATTTTTATTATTTATGTTTTTGATTCCTACGAACCTTTTAATCGTTTAATAAATTGATGTTTATTGTTTTCTATTATTTTTCGATTTATTAATCCAGAAATTATATTTTGTCAAATCCCATATAGATCCAGTCATGCTTCTTCTATGTGTGGTTTGCGAATTTAATTGTGACTGGTAAAGTTGTTTTGCGTGTTGGTCTTCTGCTACAGTATTGCCTGAGGGTATATTGTCGACGTTAGATAGCTCGTAACGATGGCTTTTGTATGTTGTTAACATAGAGAAAATAATCATTAATTACCTTAGAATTTATCATGCGTAGAATTGAATATTTTCCGGTTGTTGGTTTGGGATGTGAAACATTCAATTGTGTAATAATATGAATCAATAACTAAATATAAGAGTTTGATGCAAGAGGGATTCCCGAAGCTTTGTCATATCTCTCTGCCATTATCTTTTAATATATGTTCATTATTTTATTTATCTCAAATTTAATTACCAATTTTTATCGTTTTATTTCTTAAGTTACCGTTAACGTCTTTGTTTAAGTAAATCAGTTCTTGTAACCATCTCTCTGTGGAATCGACACCCCAACTGTACTGCGATAACCGCGAGTCATATTTGGGCGTAATCACCATTCTTCCCAATGGCACACATCGGCTGACCTGTTATAGCAGATTTAAAAAAATATCCATCTAACCCTACTAATGGCCTCAATCCTGCAAATTAATTTTTTTAAGCTGAAAACATCAATTACGTATATTGGAAAACTACAATTTCTTTTGGTAGCCTCCTAACATTGTCACTTGACCATTCAGTCTCTTCTTGTTTAATTGAAACCTGTGTTTGTATTTTCATCAAACTCTCTATATTCGTAACCCCTATAATCCTAGCATAATCATAAAGTCTTTCTATTACAAATGTACTTCTCATTTGATTTTCTCCCTAGCTTTTATTTTAGCTCTATAATACTTGGCCAAAGAAATTTCAGTACCAACCTACCTCTGTACTCTTTTATGCATAACTTTAATATCCCAGTCAGAATCATCCCAAAAATTCTCTAAGTACTTATATGTTATATACTTGCACTTAGTAAATTGTTATGAAACTTTCTTGGGCAAGTATGATCTGGGTTGAATGTTTTAATTTGGAATGCCAGACTGACCCTAAGTTTAGAAGCATGAATCCTAACCCATACCTTTCTTTACAAAAAACAGTAATTCTAGTTAAGGTGTTTTTTATCATCTCTTAATTGCCCATTCCTTAAGGGATTTCCTGAACATAACATGTCTATTAAATTTCATGCTCTTGAGGTGTATGGATTATTCATACCTCTTATTTCATTGAAGTCTATAACTTCAAAGAGCCATTCTCTATCAGATCCTTTCAAGTTGTGTTTCATCACATATTGATTTATTAAATTCTTTAATTTATCCATCATCATTTGGTGGTTAAAAGTCACTATCTGATGATTCACTATTGACCGGCATAATCACACGTGTATAACGCAAGCGCACGTATCGTTTAAGTAGTACAAAAATATCGATCCAAGCAGACTTAATTCCTAATGTTGTTACTAATTTTGAATCTATTTATTTATATATATCTAATTAAGGGGAGAAGAAAATGATTGTTTGATTGGTTGTTTGAATGTGGATAATGATTGCTTGATTGATTGTTTAAATGTGGATTTGCTAAATAAATAAAATAAATAAAAACATAAATAAAATATAAGGAAAATAAACAAAATACACAAATATCTAGGGTTATGATTCCATACAATATTATTCAAATGATGAATTAATTTTCTTATTATGTGTAATAAATCAGTTTGCTAACCTGGAACACGAAAATATGCATAAGCATATTCTGATGGTCAGATGCAAACACCCAAAGTAACCCAATTAATCATATTCCTATGTTAACCAAGTTACCTGAATTCATTAAGTTCAAGTTCCATTATGGCTACCCACTCCTGACAGGTATATTCCTATCCTGTAAGGAAATTTATTAAAGGGTTATCTATCCTCAAGAAAGATCGTGAGCTATTGAATCTAAGGCTGAAACTTAAAATCAATTTTCCAAGTTCAATTTAAGTTTACCACATCATTCTTATTAGTGATCAGGCAACAAGAAGCATTAAGCTTAAGATTCAATAAACAACTAAAGAATTACCCGTTATATAATTAAATCAATTATTAAGCATGTGAATATTGTGTTTTATCACTTCCCTGGAATAAAAATAAAATGTTAGGGGATAGGGGATCCACCTTTACTAATTCTAATTTCGAAATCTCCCTTATTATAATATAGAAATTATGAGTGATATTATCAACTGAACATATAGGCGGTATTTTGATTAAGTCAGATTTTCAATTAAGTCCAACCGACCATAAAGGCGGTGTTATCATTTGTCCATAAACCAGCCATATAGGCGGTAATTATCCGTCACCTAAAGACAGACCATATAGGCTGTATCACATTATGTCAAATAAATAAAACCATCCATTAAGGCGGTATAACCTTTAGTTTAAATTATAATTTCCATATTATAATTAAGGGAGATTGATCTAAACTAAAATAATAAAAGTTTCACCCTATCCCCAGCGGAAATCTAACTACAAAACATAAAAGAAAAGAAAAGAAAAGAAACTACTACTATTACTGAAAATAAAAATACATAATTTGAATTACAAAAAATAAACAAACAAGATGCAAACCTTAAATTCCTTACAAAAATCTAAGGAAAGCATAAGAATTACAAATGAAATGGCTTTATATTTATAGGCAAATCTGAAGGCTTCCACCAATTTATCCACCAATTGCTCCACCAAACATGACATAAAATATGACACCAAACATGGAATCAAATCCTTCATCAAACATGAAAGCATGTTTGGTGGAAGTTTGACAATTTTAATTTTTTAATTTTTTAATTTTTTTTTGAAAATGACTTAAATAATTACACAAAATATTTTTCCGAATGTTTTATCGATTTCGATAATTGAAACGTCAGAATTAGAAATTATTATGAACTTCAAAGTTATAGATCTTTTATTCTTCTTTAATCTGGAACTTGAATAACCTCAATCCGATATCGGAGTAAAAAGTTATGGCCAAAATACGATAATTACGCCAAGCTGAAATTTCTGAAATTGCACTTCGTTAGAACGCCATTTCAAGTTTCCAATCTCCAAAATCAAAATGTCAAGTCCAGTTTTTAGCCTTATTTGTTCCAAATTTCATCTTGATTTATTTCATTAAGTCCTGATTTTATTTTATCTGTAAAATAAACTAAAACACATCAAAACGTTCGTCAAATCCGAGAAACTAAATAAAATATTCGGTAAAAGAGGGCGGTAAATAGTGATAAATTTTTCGTTCATCACACCCTCAAACCTACCATTTTGATAGTCCTCGAACAAAACAAAAAAAAATAAAATAAATAACTAAGACTAAATTAAACTAAGTCACTTTCGTAGGGATCACGATTGCATTTAGTGTATGCAACAAGCCTTTAAACCCCTATGTGTCCCTAGTGGACGAGTTATAGTCTCGTGAGGACTTACAGTGACGATACCCATCAATGTAAATCTAATGCACACAAAAGAAAAAAGATAATAAAATTAATGTACACAAAAGCAAAAAGATAAGAGAAAATAGAATAAATAAGTTAGTGACTAAACAGGTGAAACTTCTTATCTAAGTTAGTAATTGTTTTCTTTCTTTCTAAATTACCAAATAAGTAAATTCTCCGATTATTTTTACTATTCTCCATACACATCACTAACAAGGTATTAATCAAGTTATTGTGCCCATAATATTTATAAGTGTAGTTGAAAAGATAGTAATATTTTTATCCTAAAGTTATATAAGAATTCACATCTTTTTAGCAATGGATTTTTTTTCATAAAGTAAAGAAAGCAACATCTTTAATCCATGTAACAAGCTTTGGGCCTGTGACTCTCCAACCAGTTAGCTTTAAGGCACTAGGTGTTAAGACACCCCTATAGACTTAATTACTCAAATTTCAGATGTTTCTTTTTATTTTTATAACATCTTTGATCCATCTAACAAGCTTTGGGCCAGTGACTCCCAAGCTAGTTAGCTTTAGGAAACTATATGTTAAAACACCCCTACAGACTTAATGACTCGGATCTCAGACCTTTTTTTTTACACATTTTTTTCTTTTTTTCCATTTTTTTTAGATGCTTCCTCCAATTAAACTAGAACACTAAATATTACAAACTTTTCAAATACATCTCATGGATGTATGTTACCATGCATGTTGATAATATCTGTCAACTGAGCGTATGAATATCCATTTTAGTCAGTTTTATGGAGAATTCAAAAATTAAATAATTTAAAATGAAATAAACAAAAATTAACTTGTTACGAAATAGGTTGAGATACATCTTAGGAGTGGTAGTTCCTTACACAGCTATTTCACACCAATTTCACCTAATTAATCAAATTAAAAACACAAATAATATATTTTTTAAATTTTTATAAAATTTTTTAAAATTTTGGACTAAAAAATAAAATAACATAAAAACAAGATATTAGTCGCCTATTTCCCACCCCTAAACCTAAATGAGATTGTCCCCAATGTCTTAAAAAGTAAAAGAAGAGTTTAGAAAATAGTACCTGGTTAGATGATATTCTACATCCAAAAGGAAAATTAAATGTTAAGCTCCAGATTTATCCAACGTTTTTTACCATGACCATTATCGGACCATTTTATCTTGGAATGCTAGGGTCAATTTGTGGTTCAAAGGCTAAGATTTGGTCAATTAAATCAATGGCAATTCTGGCAGTGAAGAGGAGTTATTTAGCAGGTTTTGACATGAACCCATTTCTCCGGGCATCATCAAGAAACACATAAATAAAATCATAAAACCCATCAGCGTTAAACAGTCCAATCAGTTTTTGGTGTATATTCAAATTCGCCCAAGATAGTACTGTAAAGATTTCTTCCATCGTACCTAAGCCACCTGACAAAGCAATAAAAGCATCAGCACAGTTAATCATTTCCACTAGTCGCTCGGACATATCTGGTACGATAAGTTCCTCTCCGTTTGATGGTCCTATCAGATTCGTCGCTGTCAAAGATTTTGGGATTATTCCCAAGACTTGACTGCCTCCTTCCTGTACAGCCTTTGAAACGATCCCCATTAGTCGAAGATTGCCACCACCATATATTAAATGGATATTCCTTTCAGTTATAACTTGACCCAATTCATGTGCTGTTACTACGTATTGTTGCTTAGTACCAATAATAGTACCACAAAACACACAGATGTTCTCAACTCTTCTTCTTGAAGTAGCTTCCATTTTTTTATGTATTTCTTTCTCAAGTCTGGAAGCCTTCAAAAGTGTAATGATGAGTTGAATTTATGGCACCTGAAAAGGGTGAATAATAATAGCACTAGTATATTCCAAATGAGGATATTAGCTAAACAATAAAAGAAATCGTGAAAGGTCAAAAAGTCTGGATCTTGTCTACGAAAATAAAGATAATTACAACAAAAAAGTAAATCAAAGCAATTATTAAGGCAATGGAATTATGTACACAATACTCCACTCATTTGGTATAAATCAATTAGGTTGTGTCTTGACCGGTGCGTAATCACACGCGTATAACTCAAGCGCACGTATCGTTCAAGTAGTATAAAAAGTATCGATCCCACGAGGACTTAATACCTAATCTATTAATTATATGAGGCCAAATGATTACTATTATATAGTAGATTGTTTGTTTGATTGGAATCGTGACTTTAAAATTTAAAAAGTAAATGCTGGAAATTAAATACTGGAAATTAGAAATGTAAAAGTACAATAAAAGAAATTGATGTAGTTAGAGGATCCACTTTTAATATTTCAAAATTAGAAATCTCCCTTATTTTCAATATTTTCCGATTAATTATATTTAAACCGACCATATAGGTGGTGTTATCATTGATCCAAAGTCCAACCGACCATATAGGTGGTAACAAAATCATATAAACCGACCATATATACGGTAACAAGATTAGCATATAAATCGACCATATAAGCGGAAACTAAGTCCAATAATGTAAAACCAGCCATATGGGCGGTAAATAAGACTGTCACCTAAACCGGCTATATAGGCGGAAACTAATTAATCCAAATTTTAATTAAAATAAGGGAGATTAATCTAATTTATTATATTAAAAGTCTTACCTCTTCACCCAGTAAAATGAGAGTACATGCTCATGCTGTAAATGAAAACACACAAAATTTTATTAATTAGATCAAAAGAAAATACAAGAAAACTTAAAGTAATACACAATACACTTTCCTTTAGGTTTACAAGGAGAAATTCCTCCAAAGAAAGCATGAAAAATTTACAAAGTTAAGCTTGGTATTTATAGGAAAATCTAAAGCCTTCAACCGATTTCTCCACCAATTGCTCCACCAAACATGGCATCAAACATGGCACCAAACATGGCATTAGCATCAAACATGGTATCAAATATGGAACCAAATATGGCACTAAACATGCAGGCATGTTTGGTGGAAGTTTGACAATATTTACTTTTTGCTTTTATTAATTTTATTTTATATTTTGAAAATCACTATAGTAATTATACAAAATATATTAGATTATTCATCACTTTCGGTCTTCCAAACTTCCGAATTAGAAAATACTTAAATCTTCAAAGTTGTAGATCTTTGTGTCTTCTTTAATCTGGAACTTGAATTAGCTCAATTCGATAACGGATGAAAAATTTATGGCCAAAATATCAAACTTGCGCAAAATTGGAATTTAGGACTGCACTTCGTGACGATTATAGTAAATTTCCGTTTTCGTCATTTTTTGCTCCGAATTTCATCGTTTTAGCCCCGAGTTGATTCCATTAAATCCCAATACTTTATTTATCTGCAAAACAGATAAAACACATCAAAATGTTCATCAAACCCGAGAAACTAAACAAAATATTAGGTAAAAGGAGCGGTAAATATTGATATATTTTCCGCTCATCACACCCCCAAACCTAATATTTTACTAGTCCTCGAGCAAAATAACAAAATAAAATATAAAAAATAATTAAAATTAAACTAAGCCACTTTCGTAGGGATCACGGTTGCATTTAGCGTATGCAACAAGCCTTTAAATCCCTAGGTGTCCCTAGTGGACGAGTTATAGTCTCGTGAGAGCTTACAGCAACGATACCCACAAACGTTTGATAAAAGTAAAAATATAGTAAAAATAATGCACACAAAAATAAAAAGACAAGAGAAAAGAGAATAAAGAAGTTAGTGACTAAACATGTGAAACTTCTACTTCAAGTTAGTAGTTATTTTCTTTCTTTCTAAATTACCGAATAAGTAAATTCTCTGATATTTTTTTACCATTCCTCATATACACAGCCAATAAAATATTAATCAACTCATTTTGCCCACAATAGTCACAAGTGCAGTTGAGAAGAGAGTAATATTTTTGTCCTAAAATTAATCAAAATTCACATCTTTTTGTAGCAATGGGATAATTGTTTTTTGAATTTTCTGATTTTTTCTTTGATTTTTGATTTTATTTTTTTTATTTATATACAACATCTTCTGTCTATGTAAAGAGCTTTGGGCCAGTGGCTCCCAAACCAGTTGGCTTTAGGGCATTAGGTGTTAAGACATCCCTACTGCCTTAATTACTCAGACTTCAGATATATATATATATATATGTGTGTGTGTGTTGGTGTGTGTGTGTGTGTGTGTGTGTGTGTTTTTGCAACATCTTCAATCCATGTAGCGAGCTTTGGGCCAGTGACTCCCAAACCAGTTGGGTTTATGGCACTAGGTGTTGAGACACCCCTACGACTTAATTACTCGGATCTCAGATGTTTTTTTTCTTTTTTTATTTCTTTTTTTTACCCCATTGCTTTTTGAGATGCTTCCTCCAATTAAACTAGAGCACCAAATATTACAAACTTTTCAATTACAGCTCATGTCCGTATGTTACCATGCATGTTGATAATACCTGCCAACTGAGCATATGAAGATCCATTTTAGTCAATTTTATGGAGAATTTATAAATTAAATAATTCAAAATGAAATAAACAAAAATTAACTTGTTTCGAAATAAGGTTGAGATACATCTCAGGAGTGGAAACTCCTTACACAACTATCTCTCACCAATTTCACCTGATTAATCAAGTTAAAAAAACAAAAACACAAATATTTTTTTAGTTTTTGTAAAATTTTTCAATTTTTTTGTATTTTTCGAAAATAAATTTGGACTAAAAATCTATTAAAAGTAACACAAAATAAATAAGATACTAATTAACTATTCCCTCCCCCAAACCTAAATGAGACATTGTCCCCAATGTCTGAAATAGTAGAAGATGAGTTTAGAAGATAATACCTGGTTAGCTGAAATGCTACATCTAGAAAGGAAATTAAAGGTTAAGATCCAGATTTATCCGACGCTTCTTACCACGATCATCCTCAAACCATTTTATCTTGGAAAGGATAGGGTCAATTTGTGGTTCAAATGCTAAGATTTGGTCAATTAGATCCGGGGCAGTTCTGGCAGTAAAAATGAGTTCTTTCATAGGTTTTGTCACGAACCCATTTCTCCGGGCCTCATTAAGAAACACACAAAGAAAATCATAAAATCCTTCAATGTTAAACAGCCAAATCGGTTTCTGGTGAATGTTCAAGTTCGCCCAAGATAGCACTATAAAAATTTCCTCCAATGTGCCCATGCCACGTGGCAAAGTAATAAAATCATCAGCACGATTAATTATTTCCACCAGTCGCTCGGACATTCCTGGTACGATCAGTTCCTCTCTGTTTGATGGACCTATCAGATTCGCCTCCGCCAAGGGTTTTGGGATGATTCCCAAAACTTGACTACCTCCTTCCTGTACAGCCTTTGAAATGATCCCCATAAGTCCAAGATTGCCTCCGCCATATACTAAGTGCATATTCCTTTCAGCTAAGACTCGGCCCAATTCATGTGCTGTTTCTATGTATATTTTGTTTAGTACCAACACTAGTACCGCAAAATACACAGATATTTTCAACTCGTTTTCTTGAAGTGGCTTCCATGTTTTACTCTGGATGTCTTCAAAAGTGCAATGATAAGTTGAATTTATAATACCTGAAAAGGTTGAGTAAAAATAAAAGCACTAGTACCTGCCAAATGACAATTATTAGTTAAACAGTAAAATAAATCGTGATAGTCAAAAAGATCTGGATCATGTCAGAGAAAATAACAAAACAAATCACAATTATTAGGAAAAGACAAAGAGATATAATATGTACAAGAAAAGTAGCGACTTGATTGACATCTATGCGTCAGGGAAAAGTTTCCCATATAATTTTCTTATAAATTAGCAAACATGGTTTTTTGAGTCAGATTCCCAAGACTTAACTGTTGTCTTTCTTTCCGGAATTGTGCATATAACATGCGAATCTCGTGATACACACATCCACTGGGATGCGTCTCAAGAGTTTTAGATATGTCATCCAAAGACTCCTTACTCAAGTCATCCCTAATGAAATTTATCTTATCTTCACGGTTATCAGACACCATTCCCAAAGAACGACAACGAGTATTACAACACATGCGAGAATATTTATAACAAACACACATTCTTTTGGCTATTCTCTTTTTAGCATATGTGCTTCTTCCTAAACCAGGCAAATGTGAAATAAAAGAGTCAGAACACTCACCTGCCAATCGGATTTGTGCTTCAATAATCCAATGAATGTCAGTAGGAATACCTTTGATCATCAGTAGTCTCATTCGTTCCAAGCGAGCTTTGTAGACTTTCATCAGAGATTTTTTAGGGAAAGAAGGAAATTGCTTGTGAAGATTTGTGAGAGTTTCTTCCATCTTGAAACGACTTAACCTGTAAAAATTAAACACACCAAATTAAATCACACCAAATCACAATATATACACAAATTACTTGGGTTGCCTCCTAGCTAGCACTAAGTTTAATGTCGTCAGCTAGACATGACTGCCCAAATGTTAGGCTGGATCTGAAAGTGACACTTTCTTTTTATCGCTCAAATGATTCTTCCCAATAATGCTTGACACATTGACTGTTAACCTTGAATGTTTTGTTGGTGTTGAGATCAAGTAACTCAATAGCTCCATATGGTAAAATCTAAGTGATCACAAATAGACCTGACCACCTTGATTTCAGCTTTCCAGGGAAAAGTTTCAACCTTGAATTGAACAACAACATCTGCTGCCTTGGTTCCAATTGTATGTGCACTATTTTCGGTCATTCTATTTCTTGGTCTTTTCCTTGTATAATCTGGCATTATCATAAGCCTGTAGGTGAAATTCCTCCAATTCATTGAATTGGTAAAGTCTTTTCTCTCCTACAGCTTGTGGATCAAGATTCAATTTCTTTAGTGCCCAATACGCCTTGTGTTCAAGCTCAACTGGCAGATGGCAAGCGTTCCAAAACACCATTCAATATGGTGACATACCAATGGGTGTCTTGTAAGCTATTCGGTATGCCCATAATGCGTCATCCAGTTTTGTAGACCAGTCCCTCCTTGTTGATCCAGCGGTTCTCTCCAAGATTCTTTTTATCTCCTTGTTTAAAACCTCAACCTGTCCATTTGACTGTGGATGGTAGGCAGTGGCAACCTTATAAGTAAATCCGTATTTGGATAGGATTGCTTCGAAGTATCTGTTGCAGAAATGTGTACCACCATCTTGGATAATTGCACGAGGTGTACCGAAGCGAGTGAAAATATTCTTTTTAAGGAATTTGATCTCCACTTTTGATTCATTGGATGGCAGTGCAATTGCTTCAACCTATTTGGAGACGTATTCTACAGTAACTAGTATGTACAGGTTTCCGAATGATGGAACAAATGGTATCATAAAATCAATCCCTCATACATCAAATATCTCAACTTCCAGAATATTTTACAACGGTCCTTTATTTCTCTTCGAAATATTCTTTGTTCTCTGGCACCTGTCACATTAAAGAGCAAAAATATAAGCATCTTTAAAAAGAGTGGGCCAGAACAAACCTGATTGTAGGATTTTAGCTGTATTTTTATTCCCGCTGAAGTGTCCGCCATATGGTGATGAATGACAATGTTGCAGAACATTGTTGACCTCCTCATGTGGAACACACCGTCTCAATAATTGATCAACACAACATTTGAACAGGTACGGCTCATCCCAGACATAGTGCTTGACTTCTTTGAAGAATTTCTTCTGTTGCTGAGTTGACCATTCCAATGGTCATTTTCCTGACACTACGTAGTTGACATAGTCAGCATACCAAGGGACATCATGCTGTTTCATGGAAAATAGCTATTCATCTGGAAAAGTTTCTTTGATTGTCAGTTCTTTGCCAGCTGTTTCACCATTTTTCGAGCCTCGATAAATGATCTGCCACTTGGTTTTCTGTCACTTTCCTATCACGAATCTCCACATCAAATTCTTGGAGAAGAAGTATCCAACGGATCAATTTGGGTTTGTCATATTTCTTCACGATCAGATATTTGATTGCTGAATGATCTGTGTAGACCACCACTTTAGGACCCAACAAATAAGAACGGAATTTGTCAAAAACAAACACAACTGCAACTAACTCCTTTTCAGTGGTTGTGTAGTTGAGTTGAGCATCATTCAGAGTTCTGCTGGAGTAGTAAATGGCATGGAAAATCTTTACTTTGCGTTTTCCCAAAACTGCACCTATAGTAAAATCACTAGCATCGCACATTACCTCAAATGGAAGGGTCCAGTCTGGTGCTACAACGATGCCTTCCTGCACCATGAATTAGCATGTCTCCCAGTTGAGCACTAGGTTTGTATCTTCGCACCTTTGTAACACATGTTCCAGATTTTGCAAGCAATGGTCGAAAGAGTCTCCAAACACAGAAAAGTCATCCATAAACAACCTCCATACTCTGCTCCAGCATGTCTGAGAAGATGGCCATCATGCAACATTGAAATGTGGAAGGGGATTTACATAGTCTAAATGGCATTCTGCGAAAAGCAAAAGTTTCATAGGGACATGTAAATGTGATTTTCTCCTGGTCTTCTGGGTGATGGCAATCTGATTGTACCCTGAGTATCCATCCAGAAAGTAATAGAACTCATGTCCTGCTAATCTGTCTAGCATCTGGTCAATGAATGGCAGTGGAAAATGGTCATTCCTTGTTGCTTTGTTCAGCTTGCGGTAGTCCATGCATACTCTCCATCCACTCACTGTTCTTGTTGGAATCAGCTCATTCTTTTCATTTGTGACTATAGTAATTCCTCTTTGGCACACACTGCATAGGACTCACCTAACTGTTGTCTGAGATGGGGTAAATGATGCCAGCATCCAACCATTTGATGATTTCTTTCTTCATGACTTCCTTCATGATTGGATTGAGTCTCCGTTGATGTTCCATTGTGGGTTTGTACTCATCGTTCATCAGAATCTTGTGCATGTAAAATGATGGACTAATACCTCGGATGTCTGCTATAGTCCATCCAATGGCTCTATTGTGTTCTCGTAACACTCTCAGTAATTTTTCTTCATATTCCAATGTTAATGAAGAAGAAATAATTACAGGTAATTCAGAAGAGTTTCCAAGAAATGCATACCTGAGATGGCTCGGAAGTAACTTCAACTCCAACTGCGGTGGTTCTTCAATTGAGGGCTTGATTTGATCATTCTTCGGGAGTTCCAAGCTTTCGACTGGTGGTTCTGATTTAAAGCGAAATGGCTTGTCCAGATAGTTGATACATTCCAGAATTTCAGCATCTATCTTGCTATCAGTCATGTTGGTGATGCAAGCTTCAAGTTTGTTTATAAGAATTGTATCATTATCTTGGATGATACCATCAATAACATCAATTTTGAAACATTCCTTTTTCCTTTTCATCACTCGGAAATTTCATGGGTTTGAAAACATTGAAGGTAACTTCTTGGTCCTGAACTTTCATGGTTAGTTCTCTTTTTTGCACATCAATCACAGTTCTACCTGTAGCCAAGAATGGTCTCCCAGAATGATAGGAACATCTTTGTCTTCTTCCATGTCAATGATGATGAAATCTGCTGGGAGAATGAGTATTTCAACTTTGACCAGCACATCTTCAACCACTCCTCTTGGAAATACAAGCGTTCTATCAGCAAGTTACAAAAAGACTGAGGTAGGCATTGCTTCTCCAATTTGTAATTTCCTGTAAATAGAAAAAGACATCAAATTAACACTTTCACCTAAATCACATAAAGCCTTACAGATATAATATTCTCTAATGGTGCATGGGACAGTGAAACTTCCAAGATCTTTCAATTTCGGGGGAAGTTTCCTCTGAATGATGGCACTACATTCTTCCGCCAATGCTACTGTCTCGTAATCTCTCAATCTCCATTTTCGTGAGAGAATGTCTTTCATGAATTTGACATAGCTGGGCATTTCTTCCAAAGCTTCTGCAAATGGAATGTTGATGTGCAGCTTTTTGAACACCTCTAAGAATTGAGCAAACTGTTTGTCCAATTTATTTTTCTGAAGACGCTGAGGAAAAGGTGGAGGTTGAGTGATTTGATCTTTTTCCTTTTCCTTTGCTTCTTTTTCCTCCATCTGTGGAACTACATCTTTTGGAACTTCTTCAATGGTTGCCTTGATTCCAACATCTTTGTTAATTTCAGTACCGCTTTTTAAGGTTATGGCTTGACATTGCTCCTTCCCTCGGTTCCATGAATTTGGCTATGTGTTGCTGGGAAGATTTCCTAGCGGTCTGTAACTCTGAGCATTGGCTAGTTGTCCAATCTGATTTTCCAGTGCTTTGATAGAAGCTGATTGGCTCTGAAAGATAGCAACATATTTTTTTAACTGAGCCAGCACTTCTGCTATTCCTGGTTCACTTGCATGCTCCTGACCTTTGTTCTATTGCTATTGGAATCTGGGTGGTAGATAGTTCTTTTGCGGCCCTGAATTATTACTCCATAAGAAATTAGGATGATTCCTCCACCCTGGGTTGTAGGTGTTGGAATATGGATTGTTCCTCTGTCTGTTGAAAGTATTAACAAAATTCATTGTCTCTTCAAGTTGGTTTGGTTCTGGTGCTCCTCCACAAGGTGAACTTGTGGATCTAATGTTACTTTGTGTGCTGAGAGTCTCCATGAATTTGCTTATCTGA
Source organism: Zanthoxylum bungeanum (assembly GCA_019454045.1). Lineage (NCBI taxonomy): Eukaryota > Viridiplantae > Streptophyta > Magnoliopsida > Sapindales > Rutaceae > Zanthoxylum > Zanthoxylum bungeanum. The sequence continues at coordinate 9,210 of SKCR01029094.1, read as the reverse complement.
TCTAGCTTGGCGTTGATTGTTGTATTGGTTCCAACTTCATAAATTCCAGCAATTCTTTGGATCATGCTCCATTCTGTTGGCCATAATGAATTATTGTTGGCCATTTCTTTGATTAGGTCTCAGGCTTGATCTTCTCTTTTTGCCATCAAAGCTCCTCCAGCAGCAGCATCAATTGTGGTTCTCATCAATCCAGAAAGTCCATTATAGAAAGTTTGGACTTGAAGCCATTTTGGAATCTCATGGTGTGGACACTTCTGAAGCAAATCTTTATACCTTTCCCAAGCTTCGTAAAGGGATTCTGAATCTTGTTGCACAAAGGATGAGATGTCATTACTCAGTTTTGCTGTTCTAGCTGGTGGAAAGTACTTTGCAAGGAATTTGGTGGCTAGAGTGTTCCAAGGTGATGGAACCTGCTGGTAGTGAATGTAGCCAAGCCTTTTCTTATCTTTTAGGGAATATGGAAAAACTCACAGCCTCATTGCTGCTTCAGCTCCTCGATTGTAATTGAAAGTGTCGTAAACTTCCAGAAAGTTGTTGATATGGGCATTAGGATCTTCAGTTGTATTCCCCCCAAATTGAACTGACTGTTGTATCATCTAAATGTAAGTTTTGATGTCACCTGTATTTACTGGTAAGGGAGGAAGTACAATACAGGAAATGAGGCCATCTACCACTGGAATGGTTCTGTCTCAAATAGGAATTGGTGGTGCAACCTCCAAAGGTTCAGGTTCTATATTAACGATTGCTTCTTTGCCTTCTCGCCTTTTCCTTCTCAACTGTCTGATGGTTCTTTCAATTTCTGGGTCAAGCGGCCGGAGTTCAAAGCTTCTGGTTCGTCTCATGTAGTGTCTGAGAACCTGAAACACAAGAAAACAAAATAGTAAGGAAAAAGAAAATTAGATACAAGTAAAGGTATCTAACCTCAAAATTAATAGTGAAAAGATAAAGAAGTCCCCGGCAATGGCGCCAAAAACTTGACCGGTGCGTAATCACACGCGTATAACGCAAGTGCACGTATCGTTCAAATAGTATAAAAATTATCGATCCCACGAGGACTTAATACCTAATCTATTAATTATATGAGGCCAAATGATTACTAGTATCTAGTAGATTGATTGTTTGATTGTAATGGTGACTTTAAAATTTAAAACAAGTAAATAAAAAGACGTGAAAGTAGATTAAAGAAAATTCAAATTTATAAAAACTATCAGGATTGTGATTACCTCCAATATCTAATAAAGATGAAGTGGTTATTTTAAGTTTGTATAATAAATCGGTTTACTAACCTGGAACAAAAAATTATGCAAAAGTCTCTATCGATGGTCAGATGCAAATACCCAGTGTAATCCAATTAAACCATATGTCTATGTTAACCAAATTACTTGGATTCATTAAGATTAAGTTCCAATTATAGTTACCTCCGCCCGACATGTATATGTTTATCCTGTAAGGAAATCTATTAAAGAGTTATTTATCCTCAAGGAAGATCGTGGGCTATTAAGTATAAGGCTGAAACCTAAAATTCCTTTGTCAAGTTTATTGTAAGTTTACCAGATCAATCTTATTAGTGGCCAGTTAACAAAATGCATTAAGCTTAAGATTTAATAAGTAAACCTTTATATTACGCAAACTATAAAATAACACGGGGATATTGAAATTCATCACAACCCTAGATAACGGACTTAGTTACGACAAATATCTAAGGCTAATAAAAGCTTAAATAAAATAAAAGACATAAAATAAATGCTGGAAATTAAATAAAATAAATACTGGAAATTAGAAATGTAAAAGTACAATAAAAGAAATTGCTGGGGTTAGAGGATCCACTTTTAATATTTCAAAAGTAGAAATCTCCTTTATTGTCAATATTTACCGATTAATTATATTTAAACCGACCATATAGGTGGTGTTATCATTGATCTAAAGTCCAACCGACCATATAGGCGGTAACAAAGTCATATAAACCGACCATATAGGCGGTAACAAGGTTAGCACATAAACCGACCATATAAGCGGAAACTAAGTCCAATAATGTAAAACCAGCCATATAGGCGGCAAATACGATTGTCACCTAAACCGGCCATTTAAGCGGAAACTAATTAATCAAATTTTGATTAAAATAAGGGAGATTAATCTAATTTATTATATTAAAAATCTTACCTCTTCACCCAGCAAAATGAGATTACATGCTCATGCAGTAAATGAAAACATACAAAATTTTATTATTAGATCAAAAGAAAATACAAGAAAACTTAAAGTAATACACAAGACACTTTCCTTTAGGTTTACAATGAGAAATTCCTTCAAAGAAAGCATGAAAAATTTACAAAGTTAAGCTTGATATTTATAGGAAAGCATGTTAGGTGGAAGTTTGACTATTTTTACTTTTTACTTTTTACTTTTATTAATTTTATTTTATATTTTGAAAATGACTATTGTAATTACACAAAATACATTGGACTATTCATCAATTTCGGCCTTCCAAACTTCATAATTCGAAAATACTTAAATCTTAAAAATTGTAGATCTTTGTGTCTTCTTTAATCTGACACTTGAATCAGCTCAATCGATATCGGATGAAAACGTTATGGCCAAAATACCAAACTTGCGCAAAACTGAAATTTAGGGCTGCACTTCGTGACACGTATAGTAAATTTCCGTTTTCTCCATTTTTTGCTCCGAATTTCATCGTTTTAGCCCCGAGTTGATTCCATTAAATCCCAATACTTTATTTATCTGCAAAACACATAAAACACATCAAAACGTTCATCAAACCCGAGAAACTAAACAAAATATTAGGCAAAAGGGGCGGTAAATATTAATATATGTTCTGCTCATCACGTCTCAAGAATTCATTCCTTACTCAGCCATCACTAATGAATGAACTCTCATCTTTGTGACTTCCAAACACCATTCCTTGATGTTTTAAATATTTTATCTGTGTTTTTCCCTGAAAATATCACACAAAATTAAAAACTCTGCAACTTGTATACACAAAATATGAAAACATAAATTACCATAAATTACATGGGTTGCCTCCCTACTAGCGCTAAATTTTTCATCTTCAGCCAGACGTGACTAAAATCCAGCTGTCAATGAGGTTTCAGCGTGGTTTTGGATGTCCGATTAAAGATAATTCCATGAGCATTGCTTTTTGAAGGGTCTCTTCCCACAATAAAGTGGCAAAAAGAATTTTATCTCATTTAGTGCTTGTGCTACCTTTTTAATCTTTTTCGCTCCAGTGGTTCCTAGAAAGAAAGAAAAAAATCAGAAGATATCGTATGGTGCTTGACTTTGAATGGATGTTCCATTCTGTCAAGCTTCTGGGTGATGTCTTTGATTTGTACTCCCCAAATCAGTGATGTTTCTCCTGAATGCCTGAGATCTTCAACTTGGTTAGACAGTTGCTTCTCCATTTTCTCTACTTCTTGCTCCACCTTTTCTTCACATATGTATTTTAGGATTTCCATATTCAATTCTTCATCGGTCATCTGTGAAATGCATGCTCCATAAGTATCAACCTGATGATGTAAAGATGTATCTGATTTTAGGTATTCATTCTCTATGACTGGCTCAGGTAGATCTTCTTCAAACATTTGTGCAATGAAAGCTCCAAGATCTTCATTTTGAAGATGGAAAGTTTGATCGTCCCTTATTGGTGCAGTTGGTACAAACAGCTTAGCTTCTTCATCCTCGTCAGAATCAAAATAATAAAAATCAAACAGAGACTTCACTGGTTTGGGTCCTGAACTAATACCTATGGTTTTTGATACTGCTCAGCCGCTTCCTCCATTAAGGTGTCATTGTGAAACTCTGGGTACTCGAAGGCTTCATCAGTGTCATTTGCTCCGTGAGATATGTAATTCAACTTTTCGCCTTGTTTCTTGATCCAATCTTTGAGCATGTCAATTAATTGATCCTCCTCTGATGGTTATGGTTCTTGATGAAGATCGTAGGTGGATGGTGGATAAGATGGAAAATAAGGTTCAGTGAAATATGCTGGTTCTTCGTACCTTGAAGAATTCTGATAATTGTGCCACCTTGAATTATAGTAATGATTAATGCTCAGGTGGTTACCATCACATATCTCTCATCTCCTTATTGCATTCTGATATGGTTGAGCATATGTTGTGTTGAATGGTTCTGATATCCAGTGATAGTTGTTGGGCTGGACAACATGCCTCAGAAAACCAGACTGTTTCTCCCTGATTTTGGGTGTATCTTCACTTTTTAAAATTCGTAATTTCTTTATCACCCAATTAAGATCCATGTCAACCACCTGAAAAATAAAAAAAATATAATTACGAATAAAAAAATAAAGAAAATTAGATACAAGTAAATTAGTTAGTCTCTTCAAAATTAATAACTCAAAAAAAATAAGTCCCCGGCAACGGTGCCAAAAACTTGACCGGCGTAATCACACGCGTATAACGCAAGCGCATGTATCGTTCAAGTAGTATAAAAATATCGATCCCACGAGGACTTAATTCCTACTGTTGTTACTAATTATTGAATCTATTTATTTACAATTGTCTAATTATGGGAGAAAAGAATGATTGCTTGATTGGTTGTTTGAATGTGGATTTGTTAAATAAATAAACACTAAAGAAAATACTAAGGAAAATAAACAAAACACACAAATATCTAGGATTGTGATTCCACACAATATTATTTTAATGATGAATTAATTTTCTTATATATGTGTAATAAATCAGTTTCCTAATCTGGAACACGAAAATATGCATAAACCTCTTCCTATAGTCAGGTGCAAACACCCCAAGTAACCCAATTAATCATATTCCTATGTTAACCAAGTTACCTGAATTCATTAGTTCAAGTTCCAATTATAGCTACCCATGCCCGACAGGTATATTCCTATCCTGTAAGGAAATCTATTACAGGGTTATTTCTCGTCAAGGAAGATCATGAGCTATTGAATCTAAGACTGAAACCTAAAATCCTTTTCCAAGTTCATTTTAAGTTTACCACATCATTCTTATTGGTGATCAGGCAACAAGAAGCATTAAGCTTAAGATTCAATAACAACTAAAGAATTACCCGTTATATAATTAAATCAATTATTAAGCATGTGAATATTGTGTTTTATCACTTCCCTAGAATAAAAATAAAATGCTAGGGGTTAGTGGATCCACCTTTACTAATTTTAATTTAGAAATTATCAGTGATATTACCAACCGACCATATAGTCGGTATCCTGATTAAGTCAGATTTTCAATTAAGTCCAACCGACCATAAAGGCTGTGTTATCATTTGTCCATAAACCAGCCATATAGGCTGTAATTATCTGTCACTTAAAGACCGACCATATAGGCGGTGCCATATTATGTCAAATAAATAAAACCAGCCATTAAGGCGGTAAATCTTTTAGTTTAAATTATAATTTCCATGTTATAATTAAGGGAGATTGATCTAAACTAAAATAATAAAAGCTTCACCATTCCCCCAGCGGAAATCTAACTACAAAACATAAAAGAAAAGAAAAGAAACTATTACTATTACTGAAAATAAAAATACATAATTTAGATTACAAAAAAAAAGCAAACAAGATGCAATCCTTAAATTCCTTACAAAACCTAAGGAAAGCATGAGAATTACAAATGAAGTGGCTTGGTATTTATAGGCAAATCTAAAGGCTTCCACCAATTTCTCCACCAATTACTCCACCAAACATGACATCAAATCCTCCATCAAACATGCAAGCATGTTTGGTGGAAGTTTGACAATTTTTATTTTTTATTATTTTTTATTATTTTTTTAATTTTGGAAATGACTTAAATAATTACACAAAATAATTTTCCGAATATTTTATCAATTTCGGTTATAGAAACGTCAGAATTAGAAATTATTATGAACTTCAAAGTTGTAGCTCTTTGAATCTTATTTAATTTGGAACTTGAATCACCTCAATCCGATATCGGAGTAAAAAGTTATGGCCAAAATGCGACAATTGCGCAAAGTTGAAATGTCCGAAATTGCACTTCCTTGGAACGCCATTTCAAGTTTCCAACCTACAAAATCAAATTGTCAAGTCCAATTTTTGCCCTTATTTGTTCCACATTTCATCCTGATTGATTCCATTAAGTCTCGATTTTATTTTATCTGCAAAATAAACTAAAACACATCAAAACGTTCATCAAACCTGAGAAACTAAATAAAATATTAGGTAAAGGGGTGGTAAATTGTGATATATTTTGCGCTCATCAACTATCATCCATCTCATTATCATCCTCTACATCTATGAAGCTTCCATCCATATCTGCACTCATTTCCCATAACACTCTCAAACCTTTGCCACAACCCATGTATCATTTCCCCTCATACTCTCAACCTCTACATCATTCTGCTCCATATTCACATTTTAAATCATCTACATTTAACACGTCAACAGATTGTGTTGTTACATTCATGCAACCTCATACACACTATTATTTACTACTAAAGGAACAATTGTTTCAAAATAAACATCGATATGTTCGACACCCTTATTATAATCAACCATATTTTACACTTGTACATTAGATTATATCTTCTCCCACTACAATAAATTCTGTTTTTTGTGACGAAAATTTAGTAGGGAAATAAATTTCGCCACTAAAATATACTTTAGTGGCGAAATTATATTTCGCCACTAGAAAGGATATGATTTTCAGAGATCGGTATTTACAGTTTAAAGCTTTAAAATATGATTCTTATGTTTTTCGGGGCATGAGGTAAAACCTCACCCCAGTATGTAACTCGAGATACAGTTGGAATTGACGGATATAGATAGCATGTGCACATGTTGAGGATTGAAAGGACGCTCTCAGATCCTCCAGATGGGCTAGGGGGACGGCGATACGTAACGTCCCTAGACCCTAGTTTGAGCTTGGGTGGTAGCATAGATCCGTACCCCCACCTCCAGTTTGTGGTTTGGGGGACGACGATACGTAACGCCCCAAGACCACCAGTTTCTGAGACAGTAGTGGCATACTTTGGGGGACGGCGATATGTAACGCCCCAAAGTTATGGATTTGCATTACTGGCTCCAATTAGGCATATGGGGGGACGGCGATACGTAACCCCCTCATACGTCTAGGTTTTCAGACAGAATCACAGATTTCAGAAAAGCTTTCAGTTTTCAGATTGTATATATAGTTTTCAGAGTTTCAAAAAAAAACATAGATTTTGAAATCCAGATTTTCAGCAAATAGTTTTCAAAAACCAGGTTTTAGAAAGTTTTCAGAAACTAGAGTTTACAAAGGAAGTTTTCAGAAAGATAAAGTTTTCAGAACTAGTTTGCATATAAAGATGATTTTACTAAAATTGTGATTTGAAATCCAATCCTTGTTTTCAGTTTAGTCCACTCACTTAGATCATTTCGTGATCTAACCCCCATAGTCTTTATTGATTTTGTAGGGATTCCAGGAGGACAAGCTCGGGAGGATGGATACTGATGTAGTCACCAGGGTTGAAGTCCACCAGTTCAGAGTCAAAAGTATCATAGTCCGGTCAGAGTGCATATATGCATTAGTGATGTGATAGTCATTACAAGTAATCTTTAAAGTGTTGTAATAGAAGCATTCTTAGTATCATTAATAAAAAAGCTTTATGTTGTTTGAGTTATAGTCCTATATGCATGACATTGCATTAGAATAATTTATGATACAGTCAGAAAATCAGAGGCTCATGCGGTTAGTACAGCTATCCCCTGCTGGTAACATCTCTCAGACCGGGGATGTTACAATTTAAAACATATTTAACACATGTCAAAATCCAATCAAATTCCCTTCCTAAATTAAATCAATCTCATTCTAAATTAAATAAATCACCTTCCAAAATCAAAGATATCCACCACCAAAATACTCAATATCATTTCCTTAAATAATTAAATTAAATGCATCCTCTTTATTGCATGATTTTGTTTCCTTTTGAAATCTCATGCACAAATAAATAAACTAGCTCACCATTATAAAAAGAGACATAACCCAAACCCTTTTCTCTCCATGGCTCTTCACACAAAAAAACAACAGAAAAACAAGCCTACGTCTCCATCTCTCTCCCTCTCATACACGGCAAACAACAAAAAGAATAAACCGTCACCAAAGTCGAAACACACAAGTAATAAACCCTCACCAAAGCCGAAATACCCAAGCAATAAACCAACCGCATAACCGAACAGAAAAACACCCATCCACCTACGTGAACAAGCAGCCCAAACTGTTCCTCTATCACCGAGAACAATAAACCAAAACCAGTTCCAAAAATCACCCAAATACCAGTCCCAATAGTCACTCCAAAACCGAGTCAAAAATAGTGAACAACATACTCCAAAACATCCAAAACAGTAGCAAACTAGAGAAATCGGTGGCCCAAACACGCGAAGGAAAGTATTGAACCAGTGAACCAGAAAGTTATGAAGCATAACCCTTCTCCGTTTACGACGTAACGCACTTCTGAGGAGCAACTTAAAAGGTAAGACCTGAGGGCACCCTTTGTTATATTTATTTATCATCCCGGACACGGCATGCTTGGTTGGACGTGGAATACGTCCAACCGGGTATGCGAAGTCGCGGGTGGCAACGGGCCGGGCTTATCAAAGCCCGGCCGGGGCCCGTGTTTCATCGGGCCGGGCCGGGCAGGCCCGGTCGGGCTCGGGCCGGGGCCGGGCCTAATTTTTTAATTATAATAATAAAAATTTATTATATAAATATATAAATAAAAATATTTAAATATTTATTTTAAGCCCGAACCTGATTTTTTTATTATAAAAAATTATAAATATAAAAAATTTATTATAAAAATATATATATTTATAAATTAAAATATTATTTTATTTATTTTAAGCCCGGACCCCGATTTTTTTTATCATAAAAATTATAAATATAAAAAATTTATTATAAAAATTTATATATTTTATAAATTAAAATATTTTTTATTATTTTAAGCCCGGGCCGGGCCCGTGTTACCTCGGGCCGGGCAAAGCCCGCCCGGGCCGGACCGGGCTTGCCGGGCCGGGCCGGGCTTCGGGCTTTTCTGCCACCCCTAGCGAAGTCCTACATTAAAAATGGTCAAACTGTTGTCAACATCTCTCTTTGATGTTTCCGTCATTTATTTTATCCCGCATTTATCTTTATTTTAATATTCCGTATTTATTTTGTTATTTCTCTTATTATTTCGCATTTAATTTATATTTATCATTCCGCATTTATT